>CM059869.1:21265963-21386182 GCA_030490815.1 Acer saccharum | reverse complement strand
GTTCGAACCGGACTAGAACCGATGGTTCCTATCTTTTTTTCTTTTCTTTTTTTTAATGGGTTTTGGACACCTTCACTTCATCAACCGAATCACCTTCATCTCACACACAAATCACCCATATCTAATCACTTTCAATCTCTCTCACAGTCTCCCCAACCCAGATTTTCCCAATCACCTTCATGGCTTCATATATATATATATATATATATATATATATATCTCACACACACACATAGTCACAAATCAATTTTAAACAGATCCACCATTGAAGAAGCCAAATAGGCAGAGAACAGAGTACAGAACAAGCCCAAAAAGCAGGCCACCACCGGTCCACCATCTGATCTTCACCATCTTCTTCTTTCGGCCATCATCAGCTTCCCTTGAATTGATCTTCTTCTTTCTTCCTCGTTTTCCTCCATTCTTCACTTCTTCGTCTTTCTTCTTCTTCAGTTCTTCTTGCTTGGATCGTTCATCGATCGAGAGTCGAGAGAGAGAGCGAGATCAGAGATGAGATTAGGGATTGGAAATTTTGGGTTAGGTGATATATTCTGATGAAGTGATAAGGTGATTAGGGATTGGGAAATGGGAATTTGGGGTTGGCCGGTTGGGTCACGTGGGTGAGTAGGTGTGTCATGTGTGTAAGGAGGTGATTGACTGATGGGTTTGTTTTAAAGAAAAAAAAAAAAAAAGGTTCAGAACCGGAACCGGAACCGCCTAAAGCCAGTTCCGGTTCCACCTAACCGTGGAACCGAAACCGTCAGTTCGTAGAGGTGGCACGGTTCCGGTTCCGGTTCCGGTTCCGGTTCCAAGGTTTGGTGGAACCGAAATCGAAACTGGAACCAGCTTTATACCGGTTCCGGTTCCGGTTCCATAGGAACCGACCGTTTGGAACCTTCTTCTTTTTTTTTTTTTTTTTTTTTTAACAAACAAAAAAAAAGACTTCTAAATTCTAACTTGTAACTTATAAGTTGTAGATTGTAATTAAATAAAATAAAATATATAAATGACAAATTACAAAATAAAATTAAAAAAAATTCATTGGGTTTATTGAATGTTGGAAGTTAGATCACCCGACCAAAAATAAATAAAATAAACAAATGACAAATTACAAAATTAAATTAAAATAAAACTAAACAAAATGACTAATTACAATTTACATTTCATTGGGTATTTGGAAATTCAATCACCCAAAATTTGAAAATAACATAAAATAAATAAATGACAAATTACAAAATTAAATTAAAATAAAACTAAAAAAAAAAAAATGTAAAGTTATTAGCTTTGCACTTAATTTTTACCACAATTAAGTTGCCTACGTATCCTCTTGGGGGGGGGTTTAGAGGAATCAAAGACCACGTAGTTCTCTTACCTTTTATTACAGGTTTGATGATGACATGGACTAATTTTTATTACAGGTTTGCTATTCTGGTTCCACTGCTCCAGCTTCAGGTTCGTCATCTTTGAAGAAATCGTATGTTGGCTCCTGATCGATTTCTTGTTGTCTATATTCCGCCTTCATCCAGTCATCTACACAAACCTGTATCTGTAGTGCTTTCGGAGTCAAGCACGAACGTTTTTCATCCAGGATATTCCCCCCGGCGCTGAACTCTTGTTCCACCGCCACTGTAGAAACTGGTGTTGAAAAAATATTTTTGGCTATCATAGCCATGATTGGATAGTACTTTGTAGCTTCTTTCCAATATTTTAAAATTTCAAATTCTTCTGTAAACTCACAAGAAGAAGCTAGATAAGATTCAAGCTCAGAATACGAACCGGAGCTTGATGATGAACATCTTGGTTTCTTGGTTTTTGGTTTTTTTTTATAACATACTATACCCTAAATTCAAAAATCCGGAGGAGGATGATGAAGGCTGAGATGCAGTTTGTGTTCATGTAACATCTAAGTTCAGTGAGGATCCATAAAATGTAACATATTCATCATATAAACTATACAATAATTTCTTAACTCTATCACAACACGCATCAACATCATATTCAATATTTAAACCTTCTTTGCCATAATAACCTTTTAGATAATAAGACAAATGTTGTAATTTACAACGTGGATCAAAAACCATAGCAATCAAATAAATATTTGGAAACTCTTTATAATAATTTAACCATTTTACCTTCATAGCACTAACGGCTTCTGCTAATGCTGGGTCAGATTCACAATAAAAAAATGCACCAGCAACATTAAGACTCTCAATAACAAATAAACGTGTTGTAGGAAAATAAACACTAGATAAATTGTTTGTAGCATTATTAAAAACTTTTAACAAATTGAAAACATTGTAACAAGCATCCCAATGAGCTTCAAAAAGTTCAATGGTAGAAACATGAAATTGAATAAATGAAACTAATAAATCCCTATACTCATAACTTTGAACAAGCAATTTATAAGTAGAATTCCAACATGTTGGAACATCACGAGGAAATTTAACGATACGTCTACCATTTTGTTTACAATATCTTACCCATGCCTTCATTGTAGAAGAATGTTTCCATAAAAACATTAGGGCTTTTTTAATAGGTAGAATAAAATCTTAAAGAGTTTCTAATCCTTTTTAACACATATATTTAAAACATGGCATGCACACCTTTGATGAAAAAATGTACCACCAAGAAAGGTTTTGCATAAATCAATTAAAGATGGAATAGCAGCGGTATTGGCAAAAGCATTATCAAAACCAATTGCAAAAATTTGTTTTCAATATTATACTCTGAAAAAATAATTCTAAGCTGTCTATAAATATTCTAAGCAGTGTGCGCATCATCAAAAACTCTAAATGCAAGAATTCTTCTTTGGATAGTCCATGCATTATCCATAAAATGGCAAGTGACACCCAAGTATGAATGCGATTGCCAATGGTCAGTCCATATGTCGGCACATTCGGTAACACAACCATTATATTTTTCAAAATATTTTTCTAACTTTTTTTCTCTCTCAAATAAATCTTTTCAAGTGTTTGTGTGAGCGTGGATCTAGGGACACGGCATGCAGCAGGGTTTAATGCTCGTCGACAATAGTTAACAAAACCAACCCTTTCACCAAAACTGAATGATAAGTGTTCTACTTGTAAGGTTGATAATTAGTGTTGGCATTAATTCCATATCAAAACGTGTTTATCTTGTAATGTTTAGTGGTTAGTAATTGAAGAATTTTGAAGACGAAGGACGTCTCAACCACAACTCATTCAAGAAGCCGGCTTTTAAGAGATTCGGGCATTATTGGTCGACAAAGGTATTAAAGGACCTCTTATCTCTTACAAGGCTAGGCACACACTCACACATATCATTCTTGTGTGTTCCTTCATGATTTAATTTCATTTACATATCACTTTCACACACTTGGCAAAATATGCTCATGCATTCATATTAAGTTGATAAACTTTGTGTTTTGCATTTTCTAGGACTATGTCCGGAAACTAGCATATGTGTGTGTCTTTGTGTTTGTATGTTTCCATATTTTGTGTTTAGGACTTGAACATGTTCTTATTTAATGCCTTATTGAGTTCCGGTCGTTTCGGTTACTCATTCATAAGGTTTCGAGTCCAAACAAGTTGACTATGCTACTTTTCGTTCTCATTCGTTGAGTTGACTTCATCGATGATTTCCGAGATGATTTCTCAACCGTTTTTTAAAGTTGTGTAGTCGTCGTCGTGTGTGAGAGAGTCACGGTTTGTAATCCGGAAACGGATTCGAAATCGGAGTTCGGACGCCCGAGATACGGGCTGAAGAACCGAGGGAGCGCACGAGAGGACAGCCCAGGCCGTGAGGCCACTTGGGCTGGCCGTTGATGAGGCCGTGGGCCCCACGGCCTGGAGCACCCTCTGCTCCCGTGTGGGCCACGCGCCCCCCACGGCCAGGGGGTGACGTGGCACCACTTGATTGGCTGATATGGCCTCTCTCTCTCCTCCTATTTCTTCCCTCTCTCTCTCCATTTTGAAATTCAAGAAGAAAAAGTTTCAGCTTTCCCGCAATACAATCCTCTCCAATTTTCAGATTTTCAAAACACCATATCTTCCTCATCCGGAGTCGGATTTGAGTGATTTAAGTTGGAGAGTGTTCGTATTTGAGTCCTCTAACATCTCCAAGTGGTTTGGTGGCTGTTTGATTGTGATTTCTAGTGGTTGAACACTGATTTCCGAACCAGCTGCAGAATCCGAGGTAATGGTCTCAACTTTGGGATTTCTTGCTTTTTGACTTTCCATTTGCTTGGGTTTCTTCTTCTATATCTATGTTTATGTTTGGTAAAAGCTATTGGGAAAGATAGCTTGATTATCATTCTAATTGAAACTCAATTTGTGGACTAATGTTGACTAGATTCTATGATTCTAGGTTTTACATATGTTTGTGAGTTGTATTGTGATTAGAATGGCATCTTAGGTTGTTTGGAAATTAATTGAATTAATTTTGTGTTAAAATGACCTTGAGATTTGATTTGATCCTTTGATTGATAAAATCTAGGATTTGTGTATTTGTTTGTGATTTAGAGAATATAGGTTTTGGTTGATGTAAATCTCAAAACCTTGCTCTATATTTTTGACTAGTATATTGATTGATTTTAATCTCATATATCTAGCTTTTAATTGTATATTGATAGCATCTTGAATTTGTACTTCATTAACATATTGTGATTCAAGTGTTGTATATGTGAATGAGAATTTGAGTGTATGTGTTAGGTGTTTCACATGCTTAGGTTTCTATTCTCAATATTTTGCATCTAGACTTGATTCCTTGTGATATCACTTGCTTAGGTCTATTTGTGCCATAGAATGTATTGATCACATGTTCTATGTTGTATTGATTGTTTGCATCATTTGCATTCACATGATCACACTAGGAAGTCCTTGTAAAAGGCATGAAGTCTTGGTTAGAGTCGGGGTGACTCGGATAGCCAAGCAAGAAGTCTTGCCTAGAGTCGAGATGACTCGGATAGGTAAGCAAGGAGTCATGGCTAGAGTCGGGAGGACTCGGATAGTCATGCATGGGAGGCTCCCTAGAGGCAAGAGTGCCTTGGATAGAAAGTTGGCTATTGTATTGGTAGGCCTATGCGTATAGTTAGACATAGACTCCGACAGAGCGGGGTACACGGGAGGTGTATGCACTCTTGAGGAATTTCTAATCTACCATCGATGTTGGTTGTGTGTGGTGTCCAATATATGGTGGTTTCGCATCATTGAGGGATTTCACACTTTCCAATAGGGTTAGGTAGGCTTAGACTTCACTGGGTTGGGTAAGCTAAAGATTGGTCACTTTGTGAATGTTCTATGTTTACTTTCCAATAATATAGTACCCAATGGTTGTAGTTCAACCCGTGGATGTTTCCTCCTTGGAGGTTTTACCACGTTAAAAAATCTCTTGTGTTAATTCTTCCTATCTCTTTCTCTTATATTTTAATTGTATATTTTATTATCTTGATTCATAATATTCACATGTGATGTATTGTGAAGTAAGACTTTGTATAGTGTGATTAGTGAATTCATTCTATAGATCAATTTTGTATCTTTGATTCTTTTATATATTGTAATTTTTGTATAGTGACATTTTGATCACTCTTGTAACTCATTGAACACTTATTGAAATACAAGCTTACTTTGTTGTTGTGTTTATTTGTTCTTTTACCTCACATAACTTGTTGATATACTTAGACGTTGCTCTTATGATTGTATTATCGTATTGTCTATGTATGTCTTCCTTGGCTTATTTTGTTGTGTGTAAGGCTACCTTGAGGGACAAACGAATGTTTGTTCAAGGGTTTGAAAAAGGTGTAAAAACCTATTCACCCCCCCCCCCCCCCCCCCCTCTAGGTATGCTTTAAGCAATTTAACTTCGTTTGTATACTTTCACTACTGCTACCATCCTAGCTAATTCTTCTCTATTTTGTTCATCAGTATAACGAAATAATTGTTGGTTAGGAGTAGCGTACCTGGGAATTTGTGATTATGACCTCGTTCTGGTCTCTGCTTCTGGATGTTTGGTTTCAATATGCTTCCGATAGGAGCCATATCCTCCGGATTGGCTCCACTTATATACTTTGGTGCAGTAATTGCAAGCCGCTACATAGCTTCCATCTTCTTTCCTAACTTTCTTCATATGTTTGACGAAGATATCAGATTTGTTCTGCTTCTGTATCAGATCTTCCTCCTCTTGTAGTTCCACTTTCGGTGGATCAAAATCAAAATCCGGAGGTGTATCAATATCAGGCATATTTTCTAACTAGCTTGTCAAATTGGGGGTGGTGTCATTGGGATCGAGTTCAGAAATTGTTAGAGGGGGAGTAGGACAGTTTAGGCCTAGGTCTTCAGCATAGGCCCGACGTTGCAGATATTCGTGATAGGTGGAGTCGTTATGACTGAGATTATCGATCATTCTACCCTTACCTTTCATCGAAATCGAACACCTAGGACCGTTACGGCCGTGACCCCTTCCATTTCCACTTCCACCACTTCCACTTGCCATTTAAAAATAAATTTGGGAGAGAATTGGAAACTTAGAACTTAGAAGAATAATAGTATTAGTAGGTACTATGTAGTAAAGTAGTAAACTAGTAATTGCAAATAAATGAAAATGAAATTGGAAACTTAGTAATTGACTAATTGGAAATTAAATAAATTGGAAATAAGATAAATTGCAAATAAAATTAATTGGAAATAAAATTAATTGAAAATAAAATATATTGGAAATAAAATAAATTGCAAATAAAATATATTGAAAATAAAATATATTGGAAATAAAATATATTGGAAATAAAATAAATTGCAAATAAAATAAATTGGAGATAAAATAAATTCGAAATAAAATAAATTGCAAATTGCAAATAAAATTAATTTCAAATAAAACAATTACAAAATGAAATAAATATTAAAAACCTTGGAAACTTGGAGAGTTGGAGACTTGGAGATTGAGAGACTTGAGAGTTGAGAGTGTTGGAGAGAAATTAGAATTAGAGAATAGAGAGAATTGAGAAGAAATTGGTGTGGTATTTATAGGAAAAAATAAAAATAAATAAATAAATGGGGTAGCCGTTGGAGGCCTAAGGGCCTGCTGTCATCAGCCGACCGTTGGGCCTCCAACGGTAGCCCAAAAAAAAAAGAAAAAAAAAAAATTTGTGTGAATTGGCAGTTTGAACCAGAATCGGAACCGTCGATTCCATTCCGGTTCGAACCGCCCGGTTCCTCAAACCTTAGAACCGGAACCGAAACCGAAACCGGCCTCCTCCGGTTCAGGTTCTGGTTCTGGAACGAAAATCGAAAATCCGAATCCGGTTTCGGTTCTGGTTTTCTCGGTTTCGGTTTCGGTTTCGGTTTCGGTTCCCGTTCCCCTACTGTTCCACGGTTCAAACCGGAACCGTGTCAGGTCTAAAGGGAGGGTTTATTAGATGGCTGCTTTTATATAGGGGTATTAAGGTAATAGTATAAAAGTTAGGTTATAAACATTAAAATTTAAAAGTAGGTTATAAACAATTTCTCAATATTTTAAATAGTTAAAAATGAACTTTTTCCCATAAACAAATCTATACCTAATGTTTCAATGGGCTAGTTTTGATTTATTTTTTTCTTCCCTTTTGAAAAAGACCATTAAAATAATTGTCTTGTGAAGTTCAAGGGCTTAGATGTCATTTCAATTTCATTTGACATGAGGGTGAAGTTGGTCAGAGGATTCAACCAGTGTCTGGATTCTTTTTAGCATTTAATTTGTTCAAGCTGCTGCAGCGCTGCTCTCTCTATCTATCTGTTCCTCGCACTCACGCAGACATAATTGGCATAGCAGCTGCAACATTATCTCCCATAGATGGTGCTCAAAGCAGGTATGGAAATGAATATATAGTTGTATATGTCAATTGAGCAAATTTTCAATTCTATAATTCTGTTGTGCATAAATTTTCAGTAGTTCTTTTGTCACTGACATATGAACTGTGAATTCATCATGGTATAGTTGATTAAACAACATTAGATAATTGATTTGAGAAATCAGAATGACTCTGTGGTTTGATAGGAATATATAAAATGTTTGATTTATTGTGCGTACATTTCCAGTTGTTGGGGGTTTGATCCTGATGAAGAGGAAGAGAATGATGGAGGTGTTTCCTCCAAGCTTACGGGAGCTGTGGAAGGAATGGGAGCTGAGAGCACTGGTTCTGACCAGTCTCGTTGTACAAATAATTATGATCGTTTTGGGCAATCGCAGGCGGTATATTCCTAAAACTTGGATTAAATGTGTTGTCTGGTCTGCCTACTTGCTCGCAGATTCAGTGGCGACCATTGCCCTTGGCCTACTCTTAAATGATCTGGGTCAAATCTATGAAAAAGGAGGAAAGCTTGATCCTGAATCAGAGCTCAAAGCCTTTTGGGCACCTTTTTTGCTGCTGCATTTAGGTGGCCCTGATACTATTACAGCATACTCTCTGGAAGATAACGAGTTGTTTTTAAGGCATGCATTTCAACTAGCCGTCCAAACGGGGGCGACATTATTGATATTTTTCCTGGGATGGAATGGTTCCCGTCATTCATTTCTATCAATACCAATGATTTTTGTCGGGGTCATCAAGTATGGAGAGAGGACATGGAGTCTTTGGTCGGCTAGCAGTGATCGTCTTAGAGACACTATGCTCACTCCTCCTGATTCTGGTCCAAACTATTCCAAATTGGCCGATGAGTATGCTTTGAAACACGCAGAGGGGTTTTGTGTGGAGGTAGAGGAGCTGAAAGATGATCAGGCTGGGATAGATTTACCGGAACCTGCAGCAAAGTCCACCCATGATGCCAACAACATAAGAACAGCCCATGCCTTGTTCGGCACATTCAAGCGTTTGTTTGCAGATCTCATCCTCAGTTTCCAAGACCAAGAGAAGAGTCTATCTATATTCCAGAGTTTGTCGCATGATATTGATAAGGCTTTCAATGTGATTGCAATCGAACTAGGATTCATGTATGATTTGCTCTACACCAAGGCAAGCGTAATCTATACTCCTTGGGGTCTAATAAGCCGTGGTATCACTACTTCTCTCACTTGTCTCGTGTTGGTGATTTTCTCTGTTAGTGACAAGCGGAAATATTCCAAAAAGGTAGACGTATACGTAACCTTCTTGTTGCTGGTTGTGGCTATTATTCTGGAAATATATGCAGCTCTTCTTCTTCTTTTCTCAGATCAGTCAAAACGGTGGTTAATTGTGCATAAGAGAACTTCCATTGTCAAATTCATCAACCATTGTAGTACTATACTGGTTAAAGTACCAAGATGGTCTAATATCATGACCCAATACAGTATTACATGCTTTTGCCTCAAAGAAAAACCTGGTCATAAAATCTTGAGGCTCTTTCACTTGGACAAACTACGGGAAAAGCACCGATATAAAACTTTTCAAGTTGTTCCTGAAAATTTGAAAAAGTTTATCTTCGAACATGTCGGAAAGAAATATACTCAGTTCAAGGAGAAGCAGGGAACGAACACTAGTATCAGAGACTTGTACGCTCAACCGGTGGGAAGTGTTGTACTTAAAGAATGGAGTAACAAAATTGAGTTTGATCATCAAGAATGGAGTAACAAAATTGAGTTTGATCAAAGCATCCTAATCTGGCATATCGCAACAGATCTTATCTATTTCAGCGGCATTGACCAAGATTTGAAAGACGACAATCGTGAAACGAGCAAGCTCTTATCAGACTATATGTTGTATCTCTTAGTTATGTATCCTTTTCTGCTGCCAGTTGGAATAGGCCTTATCAGGTTCCGAGACACTCAATCTGAGGCTAGGAGCTTTTTCGAAGAGCGAATGTCTATCTTTTCTATAAACTCAACTCAAAGTCACAACAACCAAGCTTCTCAGTACCAGGGAACTCATCAAAGTCACAATGACCAAGCTCCTGATCAGGACCTGATTAGTAAGAAGAGAACTCAAGCTATTGAAATGCTACTTAAAGTGAAAACTCATGTGCCCCCCATCAAAGTGAAAGGAGACAGAAGCAAATCTGTATTGTTTGATGCATGCAGGCTTGCTTCAGCATTGAACAAAATTTCAGATAAAAAGCAGAAATGGAAGATGATAAGAGATGTTTGGTTGGAGATGCTAACTTATGCTGCTTGTCAGAGTAGAGGGAGTCAACATGCTCGCCACCTGAGACGAGGCGGAGAGCTTCTCACTCATGTCTGGCTTCTAATGTCGCATTTTGGCCTGACCGAGCAGTTCCAGATATCACAAGGTCATGCAAGAGCTAAATTGACTGTGAAATAAATGTTAAGGCCACTCTATTGTTATGACGTAATGCAGATATGGTGTTGTTAGATAACTTGCATTAACATAGTTTAGTTATTTATGCTCTTACTGCATGCAACATTTTTCTCCTCCCGTGTACTTTATAACACTCAAATTCTTCAAAAAGATAATAATGCATGTTTAAGGGTGAATATATAGATATTGGAATATTACAATTAAGGGTTCTTTGGAGTTCGGAATGGGATAATGGGATACGGCTCGAATCCACTATTAATAATAATTTCATTACAATTAATAATTATTTCCTTTAAAATCATAAATTCTTTGAGTGTAAAAGGATAAGTTGGAGGAGATAGAAAATTTTATAGAAAGTGGCAATGAAATAATAATTTTATAGCAATTAATAATTATCTACATTAAAAAATTTCCAAAATTTATCTTTGATGAATTATTCACATAAAACATTTTTTTTTTTAAATATTACATAAATTCAGAATATTCATATAAAACAATTAAAGGTGGCAGTATAACACTGGTTTTAAACTTTTAATACTTTGTAATGGTTTACATTCACGTCCCACCTTACCTAAAAATTATAGGATAAATATGGGTGACTTTATTCTCATCAAAAATAATTCTTAAACACATACAACTTTTTAATGAAGATTGAAAAATAACCATAAATTATTAAATTGACGAGATGATATTAGTTCAGTAGTATATTGTATACCCCTTACATCTACGTCATAAGGTTGTGAGTTCGAACCTCCCCCTCTTCAACATAAACATCAAAAATAAATTCTCAGTAAGAAAATTCATTCAAATTGCTCCAAATGCTCCATTTGATTGTTAGATAACATATAGAAAATGACGAAAACTATCAAAGACATTGGGATTTAACTGGAAACATCAACTTGTAGAATCTTTTACATGATTCTTGTGGGAACTCGCTGTCTAGAGTCTAGACTACTGCCCCTTTGATCTAGACTACTAAGCTCATGACCTCAACTAAAACAATTGATCATGCGACCTAAACTACTGCTCTTGTTATCTTACCTTGGACGATTGGCCCCGCTACCTAGGGAATGTTACAACTACTAAGGGGCTGTTTGCTTTTTTCACTATAAGACTTATTACCTCTTATATCTTAAATTAAGATAAATCAGTTTATTTGTTTTTCCAACTTATATCTTATTTTAAGATATATATGTCTTTTAAAAAAAGTAAAATTTTTTAACTTTTATCTTATTCAAAAAGTGATATAGTAGAGTATTTTAGTAAATTTCCACAAATGTTCTATATCAATTCATACATTTATAATTTTATGCACACATAATAAAATCCTAAAAATCAATTTTCCAAAAATTCTAAATTTTAAAGAAACCCTAACACAACTTAATCAATTTTATATTTGTAATAAGTCATCCAAAATGAAAAAAACAAACATATCATAATATCTTAATTTATAAGACTTATCCATATGTCTAACAAATTAAGGTCTTATAAGACTTTAGATAAAAAAACAAACAGCCTCTAAGTCTGAACGGAATTAAACTCGTGAAGTCTAACTAAAGAACTCAATCAACTTGTATTTTTGATGCGACTAGAATAATTGGAGAGCTTGGCCGCCAAACATTGTACCTCATTGCAACGTTTTTGCTACATAATTGCGATCTTTAATGGAATCCCAATGAACAGTAAAGAAAAATACATTATCTACATCACATGATCGGTTTTAAAATGTAAAGGTACACTAAAGACTCGAGTAGTAACATGTTACATACTATGTCTATGTAGATGTATTATGAAAAGATGATAGCAGCTCCTTGTTCCTTGCAAATATATAACCCATTATAGCAGAAATTCACGCATTCGAACTGGCCTTTTTACAGCATTTGTAAAACCCTACATAGGAAAATCAAAAACAATAAATAATTAACAATTTGAGTAAGTTTCAATATAGGAAGAATCTCTTGAAACTAAAGTTTTTAACATACATTGTCGGCACAGGCTGTAAAGCAAAATGATGAGAACCGATAGTAAAGTTGGGACCAATTTGGTCAAAAACGAAAAAGTTGCACTCTATTTAGAATTAATAAAAAAAAATTGGGACTTATTTAGCAATTGCCCTAATAATAATAATAATAATAATAATTGACGGATATATTCCACACATCCATTTTATACTTCAGGACAGTAGATAATCTTTAATCATTACAGAGAAAACTTGACAATATAGAACACGAGCTTATATACTTGCATTACAAAACTGGTAATAATGACGGGAATCTCTAATAAGATGGTTCAGTGCAACATATAGATGATGTAGGACAGTTGGCTTTAGAGTTTGAAGAAGAGATGGACAAGAAATTGTCCAAAAGAGGTGCTCCAAAGAAACGGGCGTAACTTTTGACTCGGTTGTCATATTTCCTATTATAATATGTTTTCGGAAAGGGTTTTCAAAGATCTATAGCGTGGCAAACGGGTTCCCCCGGTTGACGTCATTTGCATCCTCATCGGAGCAGTTTAAGTTAGGCTGTCGGGCAACCGAAGATTTTGTGTCTTTTCTTATTTTTCCGTTTTTAGTTGTTTTTATTTAGTTTGAGGATATTTTAGTCTTTTTTCTTATTTTAGGGTTTCGAGAGGCTATTTAAGGCCCTTTGTTATCAGTTTCAGGATTCATTCAATTATATTATCAATTTTCAGTTACATACATTCGTTCTTTGCTGGTGGATTCCAGTTTTGTTACTTTGGGGATTACGCTGGTAAACCCTAGAACTTCCGTTCTGCGTCAAGTGGTATCAGAGCATAAGGACTTGCCTTATACGATGGTCAACAATGAAGCCGGAAGAGCTAACCCTAGCGACGCTGGTCATAGGGATGGCGATGTGTGGGCGGCGATTGATGAGCAGCGACAGTCGATGGAGAGGTTGGAGGCTATGGTTCGGCAACTGATGGAGCGACTGCCTACTCCCAACACCCCTATGGGCCAAGCTCCTGCTCCTGTTTCTGCCCCTGCCAACAGAGATAGAGTCGAGGGATTGGCCCTAGACCGCCCTAAAGGTAGACGTCTGCCTAGAGCCGCGAGACATGTGCAGCATCAAGATTTCAGTGATGAGGATTCTGAAGAGGATTTCGTGGGTTACCAAGGAGATCGTCAACTGAACCGAAATCAACCTGATTATCGGATTCGCGCAGACATACCATTGTTCCATGGAAAACTACAGATTGAAGAGTTTCTGGACTGGATTTCAGAGGTTGAGAGATTCTTTGAGTTTACTGAGGTTGCAAAAGAACGTCAAGTCAAATTGGTAGCGTATAAGTTGAGAAGCGGGGCTACTGTTTGGTGGGAGAAATTACAGATGGATAGACGGCGACAAGGCAAGGTTCCTATACGATCCTGGAGGCGAATGAAACAACTTATGATGAGTAGGTTTTTACCTCCTGATTATGAACAATTTATTTTTCAGAGTTATCAGAATTGTGTGCAGGGTAACAAAACCGTTGCGGATTATACTGAGGAGTGGTCCAGGCTGTCAGTTCGTAACAACTTCAACGAGACTGAGGGACAGCAGGTTTCGAGATATTTGGGGGGATTGAAGTCAACCATTCGAGACAAAATTGGGCTGCAAGTTGTGTGGACAGTAGATGAGGCGCAAAACATGGCCTTAAAGGCGGAGTTAATGGAGAAATCATCCAATCGTTTTTCTCACTACAAGAAGGACATGGGTGAGTCGTCCAATACAACTGCGAATAGGAGTAGATTTTCACCAAGTGATGGACAGAGTCAGGCTAAAACTACTGTAGACCAGGTTCAAAGGGGTTCGGGTCCAAGTAATAATTTTGGTGGGTCACGTCCGACGGTAGCAGCAGCAGCAGTTACGAAGGAGACCCAACGAGTGGCGTCAAACCCGTACAGTAGACCAGGCGGTATGAAGTGTTATAGGTGCGGCCAACCAGGCCACCGTTCGAATGAATGCCCAGCTCGAAAACCGGTGAACTTCGTGGATGCTGAAAAAGAAGAGGATCAGAATTTTGAAGAAGAGGAAAACATGGACGAGTTCTTAGAGGGAGCAGAAATTGCGGAGGAACAAGGAGAGCACGTAAATTGTGTGATTCAGAGAGTCATGTGTTCAACAAAATCGGAGGACTCTATTCAGAGAAATAATATTTTCAAGACTTGCTGCAGTATCCAAGGAAAGGTTTGTGATTTAATAGTTGACAGTGGGAGTTGCGAGAATTTTGTGTCCAGGAAACTGGTGGAGCATCTGAAGCTGCGGGCAGAAAAACATCCCAAGCCTTATGCAATTGGGTGGATTCAGAAAGGACCTAAGGCGAGCGTGACAGAAGTACGTAAGGTTCCTGTTTCGATCGGGCAGTACTACCGGGATGAGGTGACATGTGATGTAGTCGAGATGGATGCTGGACACGTGTTATTGGGTCGCCCATGGCATTTGATGTAGATATCACCTACAGGGGACGCGACAATGTTTGTGTTTTCAATTGGAATGGCAGAAAGATTGCAATGGTTCCAAAACGGTGTTCAAACGGTAGTTCAACCAAGACCACAGTAAAAGAGCAATCCTTAGTCTCCCTAGTCACGTCAATAACTGATTTAGAAGCTGAAATTAAGGAGGCACAGGAGGTACATGTTGTAGTTGTGCGAGCTTTGGTGATAGAAGACAAGGAGGAGCAGAAAATTGTGGTGTCCGAAAAGGTGCAGTCCCTGCTAGCCGAATTCAGTGAATTGGTGTCAGAAGACTTACCAGATGCCCTTCCACCAATGAGAGAGATTCAGCACCATATTGACTTAGTTCCAGGAGCAAGCTTACCGAATTTGCCTCACTATCGGATGAGTCCCAAGGAGAATCAGATTTTACAAGAAAAGGTGGAGGAATTAATGAAAAAGGGGTTTATTCGAGAGAGCATGAGTCCGTGCGCAGTACCCACATTATTGGTCCCAAAGAAAGATGGCAGTTGGAGGATGTGCGTCGATAGTCGGGCGATTAACAGGATAACTGTTAGGTATAGCTTTCCGATTCCGAGGCTAGATGACATGCTAGATATGCTGGAGGGTTCGAAATTGTTCTCTAAGATCGATCTGCGAAGTGGGTACCATCAGATTCATGTTAAGCCTGGTGACGAATGGAAGATGGCTTTCAAGACAAAGGATGGGCTTTACGAGTGGTTGGTTATGCCTTTTGGGTTATCCAACGCTCCTAGTACTTTTATGCGACTCATGAACCAGGTATTGCGTCCCTTCATTGGAAAATATGTGGTTGTCTATTTTGACGATATTTTGATTTACAGTAGGAATGAGGAAGACCATATGGAGCATCTTAGGGCTGTGCTAGAGGTGTTGAATGAAAACAAATTGTTTATTAACCTGAAGAAGTGCAGCTGGCTGACAGAGAGATTATTATTCCTGGGATATGTGGTCAGTTCAAAGGGAATTTTAGTGGATGAAGAAAAGGTTCGAGCCATTCGTGATTGGCCTAAACCGAAGACGGTAGGAGAGGTAAGGAGTTTCCATGGGTTGGCGACATTTTATCGTCGATTTGTGAGGGATTTCAGCAGTGTTGTGGCTCCCATTACTGAGTGCTTGAAGAAAGGAAAGTTTCAATGAGGTGAGGCAGCCGACACAGCCTTTGCAGTCATTAAAGAGAAATTGTGCACCACGCCTGTTCTTGCTTTACCCAGTTTTGAGAAGTTATTCGAGGTAGAATGTGATGCTAGTGGCATTGGTATTGGAGCAGTGTTGTCACAAGAGAAGAAACCAGTGGTGTTTTTTAGTGAAAAGCTAAGTGATTCACGTCGAAAGTGGAGCACCTATGACCAAGAATTCTACGCAATTGTTCGTGCACTAAAGAACTAGGAGCATTATCTGATTCAGCGAGAATTTATCCTTTACACTGATCATCAAGCGCTGAAGTACCTGAACAGCCAGAGGAGCTTAAGTAATATGCATGCACGGTGGGCAGCCTATTTGCAGAAGTTTCCTTTCGTTCTGAAACACAAGTCTGGTGTCCTAAATAAAGTGGCAGATGCGTTGAGTAGACGTGTAAGTCTACTGGTTACTATGCAGCAAGAGATTGTTGGGTTCGAGTTCCTGAAGGAATTGTATCCGGAAGATGAGGATTTAGGAGAGGTATGGAAAAAGTGTGTTCTGAAACAGGCCGCGGGGGAATTTCATATGAGTGAAGGATACCTTTTCTTTGGCAATCAGTTATGTATTCCGCGAAGCTCGTTGAGAGAGAAACTGATTCGAGAGTTGCATGGTGGAAGTTTAAGTGGACACCTAGGGCGTGACAAGACTATCAGTGGGGTAGCCGAGCGGTATTATTGGCCTCAGCTGAAACGTGACGTGGGTAATTTTGTGCGTAAGTGCTATGTTTGTCAGACTTCCAAAGGGCAGGCTCAAAATACGGGACTTTACATGCCTCTACCTGTACCGAATGCAATATGGGAGGATTTTTCGATGGACTTTGTTTTGGGACTTCCACGAACTCAACGTGGGGTCGATTCTGTGTTTGTTGTGATTGACAGGTTCTCCAAGATGGGACATTTCATTCCTTGTCGGAAGACATCTGATGCATCACATGTGGCTCAGCTGTTCTTTCGGGAGGTGGTTCGTTTACATGGTGTACCCCAGTCTATCACCTCTGATAGGGATTCGAAATTTATGAGCCATTTCTGGATTACATTGTGGCGGCGGATGGATACTACTCTGAAGTTCAGTAGCACTGCACACCCATAGACTGACGGTCAGATAGAGAACCTAAACCGAACTTTGGGAAATTTAATTTGGAGCATCTGTGGAAACAAGCCAAAACAGTGGGACGTGGCTCTAGCACAAGCTGAATTTGCGTATAACAATGCTGTTCATACTGCTACGGGTAAGTCTCCTTTCGCTTTAGTGTATCGGCAACCTCCTAAGCATGCATTAGATCTGGCAAGGCTTCCCAAGGTCACTGGTATGAGTGTTGCTGCTGAGACCATGGCTGAGCAGGTTCGTGATGTTCAAGCTGAGGTGAAGGCGCGGTTAGAGGAGAAGAATGCGAAATATAAGGCTACAGCAGATGTTAAAAGGCGTGAGAAATTGTTTGCTAAGGGTGACCAGGTTATGGTGTTTCTGCGTAAGGAGAGGTTCCCAGTTGGTTCCTACAACAAGTTGAAGCCAAGGAAGTATGGTCCGTACAAGGTGATCAAGAAGATCAACAACAATGCCTATGTGATCAACTTGCCTGCTGATATGAACATATCTCGTACTTTCAATGTGGCTGACCTTTATGAGTTTTGTGATGATGTTCCACTTTATCCTGATTATAACTCGAGGTCGAGTTTTTCACAGGTGGGAGAGACTGATGTAGGACAGTTGGCTTTAGAGTTTGAAGAAGAGATGGACAGGAATTGTCCAAAAGAGGTGCTTCAAAGAAACGGGCGTAACTTTTGACTCGGTTGTCAGATTTCCTATTATAATATGTTTTCGGAAAGGGTTTTCAAAGATCTATAGCGTGGTAACCAGGTTCCCCCGGTTGACGTCATTTGCATCCTCATCGGAGCAGTTTAAGTTAGGCTGTCGGGCAACCGAAGATTTTGTGTTTTTTCTTATTTTTCCGTTTTTAGTTGTTTTTATTTAGTTTGAGGATATTTTAGTCTTTTTGCTTATTTTAGGGTTTCGAGAGGCTATTTAAGGCCCTTTGTTATCAGTTTCAGGATTCATTCAATTATATTATCAATTTTCAGTTACATACATTCGTTCTTTGCTGGTGGATTCTAGTTTTGTTACTTTGGGGATTACGCTGGTAAACCCTAGAACTTCCGTTCTGCGTCAATAGATGTGCGCTACGAAATTTATTCAGCATTGCCATATATCTTCACATCATAGTATATCTGTTGTGACAAACTCTAGAATCTAATCCTCCAAATTAAAATGATATCTTGAATTTAATTGGAAAAAAAAAATGGATAAGGTAACTTTTTGGCATCATCTTATTGATAATTTACTCAATGCATAACTTCATATTCTAGAAGGCTTTTTTTGCCTTTAGAACTCCCAGACAAGTCATCTAATTAACTATATAGAGAATAGCTAATAGGTTCATATAAGCAGAGTGAAGTGATAAAAAGAAAAGGCAAAGGAAGAGCATTGGACTAATTGACTCAATATGTGGCACTAATTATTTAACAAAAAATTCTAACCGAGATTACTGCCTTTTGAGATGGTGCATAGTGATTCTGTCTCAGTGTAACTACAGAGCCTTTAAAGTACAAAATCCGTGCCATAACCAGTCAATCAGGTACTTTAAAAGTCAGTACATTTGATCCTAATTATATCATAATTCGCATTTATAAGATGACAAATACATATATAATGAATGCATAGTAACATACCTCATTAAATTTAAATAACAGAGGTAGTGAATCTCTTTCCACCGTTGCCTTCTGTACTGCAGCATCAGTATTCTGAGAATCTTTACCACTCAATTTCCTAAACCTGATTTACAAACAAATAAGATTTTAAGAGGATATAAAAGGGATAACCTGCAACATATTATGATAACTATTTAAATGTAGAAACAATAAGATCTTCGTTCATAAACAAGTATTCATATAAGGTTTACTACCCAAGGATTTGCCCCCTAAAGAACAAAAGGAAGCTGATAAGTTATTCTCATGTCTAGATCTACATGTAATCAGAAGAAATACACCGCTGATACAAGACAGGAAGTGTACCAGTAGAGTCATGTGGGAATAGAATCTCTGCTCCAACTTAGTAGTGAATGAATGCCCCGAGATGAAGATTTTCTCTGAAGGACTCACGACCACACCAATGTTACGAAAACTTGAATTAAGAAAGCCATTGAACAGAGTCGGGAGGTTGACCTTAATACAACCATACAAAAAACATGGAAAAGCGGTACGTATTGGTTCACTATTGTAGACTATTTCCCAAAATTTTCTGTGGACTGTTTTTTTATCCTTCTTCATGCATAGTTTTTTGATGTTAACAGTATAAACACTCTCAAATATCAGATCGTTATTTTGATTTTTTCCGTTGCATAATTTCCCTCTCTCCTTCTCTACTTTCTCTTTCAATTGAAAATCTTTGTCTCTCTCCATTATCTCCCAGGTTCATCACTTCTCTTTTCCTCCTCTCTTAACAGACTTCCTTGTCTCTTGCTTCTTGCTGTATCCTCAGTTATTGATCTCAATAGTTTCCCATCTCCATCTACAACAATACTGTCAGAAAATCTGAATCTGTAATTTATTTAATTTGCCTTTTCTAATATCAATTGCTTTTTAAGATCCTTCGTTGAAGCACAAAATACAAATATCTTTAATCCACAGCACATTTAAGCTTTTTTGTTTATTAACTTTGCTTTTTTTTTTTTCTTTCCTTAAAAAAAAATCTAAATTAATGTTAGAAGTCGCTTCATTGGATAAACTTTTTGGCTCTGTCACTAATGAGATCGCATGTGTGGAGGGCCATCCGAAAATGAAAAGTTATCTTTGATGGGTTGAACAAACCAAAAAATATAATATTTTAAACATTAGAAAGAACCTTAATAATGTTAAGAAAGATTAATTATCAGGATAACTTAGGGCGCATTTGTTAACGTTTTCAGAAACTGTTTTTTGTTTTCTGAGTCACAAAAACTGGAAAAACCCGTTTGGTAGGATGATTTCAAAAAACTGTTTTATAAAACATTGAGAACAGTTTTCAGTTTTAATGAACAAAAAATTGAGAACTCTGAGAACAATAATTTGTTGTTTTCAGTATTCTTGAAAACTTTTTTTTAGCAATAAAATTTACTCTTCATGGATCTATACCAAAAAGATGATGATGATTTCGATAGGTTTGATGATGAAAATTAAATTTATTTATTATTTAATTTTAATTTTTTTTAGTTTTAATGTTTAATTATTTTAATATCATTTTTTCATTATTTATAATATTAATCTTTTAAAAATGATTTTAAAAATATTATACTAAACACGTTTTTTATGTTTTGATTCTCCGAATATCGTTTTCAACCATTGCTACCAAACGCGTTTTCGAATTCAAAAAATCCAAAAATTAGTTTTTCGAAAACTTCAGATTACAAGAAAACAAAAACTGAAAAACAAAAACGTTACCAAACGGCCCCTAAGTATTCAGTTTTACACTTCTAGAAGGCTACAGATCAGCATAACCACTCTATACAGTTTTTCTCATCACGTAGCTCCACTTTCTCACCATGTCCTACTGCAGTTTTTATCTTTTCAACATGTGTTCTTTGCTTATTGGTTAAGGGTAATATTGTCTATGTTATCTCTTTTGTATTCTTCTAGTATATAATGAAAAGCCTTTCCTCAGACTTAATTAAGCTGAGTATACACAACATTCTGTATTTTTTACTTGGTATCAGAGCATTGAAAGGCAAACACCGCCAATGTCCGCCGAGAACACTCCAACTCCGGCGACCTCAACCCAAACCACTGGAGCCACCGATGCATCATCCTCGACAGCACCAATGATGACACAACAACCAAGCGTTGTGAGCAGCATTACTCCCTTTGGAAACTCGATGGGGAAATCGTTTGCGATTAAGTTAGATCGCAACAACTATACCTTGTGGAAAACGATGGTAACCACGGTCATTAAAGGTCACCGACTTGATGGTTATCTTTTCGGAACTTGTCCCTGTCCACCTGAGTTCATTCTGACGGAAATCACAGCACAAGGAGCCACTGGTTTTGGCCTAAGATTAAACCCAAACTATGAGCAATGGGTTGTAAATGATCATCATTTGATGGGTTGGCTATATGGATCGATGACTGAGTCAGTGGCCACTCAAGTCATGGGTTGCTCAACCTCGGCAAATCTTTGGACAACTTTAGAGAATCTTTATGGAGCACACTCAAAATCCAAGATGAATGCAGTTCGCACCAGCATCCAGACAACAAGAAAAGGCACAATTTCCATGGAAGAGTATCTGAAACAAATGAAATCTTGGGCTGATGTTTTAGCAATTGCAGGAGATCCTTATCCCGAGCCGCTACTGATATCCAATGTTTTTTCTGGACTTGATGCAGACTACATGCCTATTGTGGTTCTAATTGAATCTCGTGAATCAATTTCATGGCAAGAGTTACAGGATACCTTGCTTAGCTATGATATCAAGTTGGAACACATCAATAGCTTGAACAAAATTGCTGGAGCACCCTCTGCAAATTTTGTGACAAGCAGAGGAGGAAATTCTAACTTCAACAAGAATTACTCACAGAGCCAACCTTCAAACCAAAGTGGAGGTCGTGGTCAAAATACAGGAAGATCTCGTGGAGGTGGAAGATTCCATGGCCGTGGAGGAAGAAATGGTGACAACTGAATGCCAACTTGCCAAGTCTGTGGCAAATATGGCCATTTTGCAGCCCATTGCTACAACAGATATGATGAGAGCTACATGGGGGCATCATCAAATTCCAACCAAAACAATCAGAATCAACCTTCAGTCTTTGTTGCTACACCAGAAACTGTTGATGATGAGTGCTGGTATGCTGACAGTGGAGCCAACAATCATGTTACTAGAGATGCAAACAATTTGAATCAAAAGGTTGAATACAACGGTAAGAACTCTCTTATGGTAGGAAATGGAAATCAGCTTGTTATTTCTCATATTGGTGAAAGTTTACTGCAACCTTGTGTTGGAAAAAGATTGAAATTAAAGCAAGTTCTACATGTGCCGGATATAACAAAAAATTTGATTAGTGTTTCAAAACTTACTTCTGATAACAATGTTTTTGTGGAATTTCATTCTGATTGTTGTCTTGTGAAGGACAAGCAAACAGGGAAGGTGGTGTTGCGAGGAATACTTAAGGATGGGCTGTACCAATTAGAGTCTTCATGTCATAAACCACCATTTCCTTCCAAGCTCTCTTTATCTACATCAGAGTCTCCTTTCAATTCATTTTCCAGTGTTGCTGCTATCACCAATTCCATGCATCAAGTCTCAAAGTCTTTGTCTCAAGATCAATTAGAGTCTAGTTTTAGTTCTGTTGAGTCTCTCAATTCAATCAAAGAATTGTGGCATAGAAGACTAGGTCACCCCTCATCTTATGTATTAAATCAAGTCTTGAGACATTGTAATGAAAAAATTTCAGTTAATGAAAATTTTCCATTTTGTGATGCATGTCAATACGGTAAACTTCACTCTCTCTACCATTCAAAACAGCAGAAAATAGAACCAAAAATCCTCTTGAATTAATTCATACAGATTTATGGGGACCAGCTCCTATCACTTCATTGACTGGATATAAATTCTACATTCATTTTGTTGACGATTTCAGTAGACACACTTGGATTTATCCCTTAAAATCTAAATCTGATGCACTAGAAGCTTTTGTACAATTTAAAACTCTGGTAGAAAATAAACTTGAAAAGAAAATTAAATGTCTATAATCAGATTGGGGAGGGGAGTATCAAGCTTTTTCTAGTTATCTCAAACAACATGGCATTGAGTTTAGACACTCATGTCCTCATACCTCACAACAAAATGGTAGAGCCGAAAGAAAACACAGACATATTGTAGAAATGGGGTTGACACTCTTAGCTCAAGCAAATATGCCTCTTAGATATTGGTGTGAAGCTTTTCAGTCATTAGTCTACCTTATTAATAGGCTTCCAACTCCTACTCTCCAAGGAAAATCACCTTTTCAGATCATATACAATAGAATTCCTGACTACACATTCCTAAAAGTTTTTGGTTGCTCCTCTTTTCCATATCTAAGACCATATCAAACCCAAAAGTTTCAGTTTCATAGTACTAAATGTGTGAATTTAGGGTATAGTGAGTCTCACAAGGGTTATAAGTGTCTTAGCTCAACAGGTAGGATTTATGTTTCCAGACATGTAGTGTTCAATGAATCCGAATTTCCTTTCAAAACTCAATTTCTTCACTCAAAACAGTCTGAAGAAATAATCACTGATCCGGTTACCTCATGGTTTATTCTACCTAATTTGTCCTCAACCCAAAGCTCTCCACATTCACCCAAAAATCTATCAAATAGCTACAGGGACAGCCTAAACTTAAGCTCTCAAGCAACATCTCCAAATCTGGATGTTTTGAATTTGCAGGACACTCAAGAAGTTGAATCCTCATCCTCATTGAATCAAGGTGCAAGTTTACCTGATCATGCAAGAGCAGACACTCAAGAAGTTGAATCCTCATCATCATTGAATCAAGGTGCAAGTTTACTTGATCATGCCACACCAGTTAATTCTCAAGTTCATGAAACTAATGCTTCTCAAAATATACCATCTGATGGACCATTATGCTCTCAAGTTCCTGTTAAGGTCTCCACTCATCCCATGATAACAAGATCAAAGGATAGGATCTTTAAGCCCAAAATCTACTCAAGTCACACAAAAATGAAGACAATTTGTAAAGAAAACGAATCAATTGAACCGGCATCAGTTTTAGAAGCCTTGAAGTCTGAAAAGTGGAAAAAGGCCATGAAAGAGGAGTTATCAGCTTTGCATGTCAACAAAACCTGGTCACTTGTTCCATATAAACCAGAGATGAATGTGGTAGGAAACAAATGGGTTTTCAAGGTTAAGTACAATGCAGATGGATCAGTTCAGAGACATAAAGCAAGATTGGTCGCCAAAGGTTTTCATCAGACACCTAGGATTGATTTTTCAGAAACTTTCAGCCCAGTTGTGAAAGCATCAACAGTCAGAGTAATTTTGACAATAGCAGTGTCTAAGAATTGGAGTATTAGGCAGTTGGATATCAACAATACCTTCTTAAATGGGTACTTACAAGAATCGGTTTTTATGAATCAACCAGAAGGGTTTGTAGACCCTACAAAACCAGAGCATGTGTGCAAGTTAGATAAAGCTCTTTATGGACTGAAGCAAGCTCCAAGGGCTTGGTATGATAGGTTGAAGAACACCCTTCTTAAGTGGCAGTTCAAAAACTCAAAGACAGATTCTTCACTTTTCTTCTTTAAGACAGATACACTGATAATCATGGTCTTGATCTATGTTGATGACATAATTGTCACTGGAAATAACACTAAAAAAATACAGAAGTTCATCACCAAGCTGAATGAAAGCTTTGCTCTTAAGGACCTTGGCCCTCTTCATTACTTTCTTGGGATAGAAGTTTACAGAGATGAATCAGGCATTTATCTATCTCAAGCAAAGTATATTGACGATTTGCTAAAGAAGACCAACATGGAGTATCTCAAGCCATGTCCTACTCCTATATCAGTTGGTAAGTCCATTTCAAAACTGGATGGACAGCCAATGACTAATCCATCTATGTATAGAAGCATGGTGGGAGCTCTACAATACTTAACAAACACAAGACCTGACATCTCTTTTGCTGTGAACAAGCTCAGTCAGTTCTTACAGGCACCCTCAAACACTCACTGGAATGCTGTCAAGAGAGTCTTACGGTATTTAAAAGGAACAATGGATGTTGGTCTTCATATAAGCTATAATGAAAGATTGTCTATACATGGCTTCTCAGATGCTGATTGGGCATGCTGTATAGATGACAGGTAATCAGTTGGGGGTTACTGCGTATTTCTTGGTGATACTTTAGTGTCTTGGTCTTCAAAGAAGCAAAGTGTAGTGGCAAGATCAAATACCGAATCTGAGTACAGAGCTTTTGCTCAAGTGGCAGCTGAAATCACATGGATTCAATCACTTCTTACTGAATTTGGCTATCCAATTACTGCAACTCCAATCACATGGTGTGACAATATGAGTGCTAGTGCTTTGGCAGCAAATCCAGTATATCATGCTAGAACAAAGCATATAGAGATTGATGTGCATTTTGTTAGAGACAAAATTCTAAACAAGGAACTGGAAGTTAGATATGTCTCCTCTCATGATCAGACTACAGATTGCTTAACCAAAGCTCTTTCTCACTCTCGTTTTCAGTTTCTCATTGACAAACTTGGTGTGACAAGGTCACCCTCTCGTTTGAGGGGAGGTGTTAAGAAAGATTAATTATCAGGATAACTAAGTATTCAGTTTTACACTTCTAGAAGGCTACAGATCAGCATAACCACTCTATACAGTTTTTCTCATCACGTAGCTCCACTTTCTCACCATGTCCTGCTGCAGTTTTTATCTTTTCAACATGTGTTCTTTGCTTATTGGTTAAGGGTAATATTGTCTATGTAATCTCTTTTGTATTGTTCTGGTATATAATGAAAAGCCTTTCCTCAGTCTTAATTAAGCTAAGTATACACAACATTCTGTATTTTTTACTTATGAGTTTTCCCCTCTCAATTTTATATATAATTACTTGTACTACTTTTACTTTGAGAAGTACTTGTTCACAGACATGGAAATCCTGGCCCTTCTTTTGATGACCTTTAGCTAAATTGAGTCCTAGGGCACAATAGCAAAGCGAACTTCCATGTTGGAAGTTTAAACTCCCAATTTTGAGAGTTCGCTTAAAGACAAAAGTCCATACAGATTTGGTCTGCACCTGAATTATTTTTAAGGAAGCAAGATAAATGAGTAAATAACTCATATATTACGTAATCTGCTATGAGAATATAAGAATTTTGTGAAGTAACATCTCTATACACTTCTAGGTTTCACTTTAAATATACTATGCTCTGTTGCTGATTGCCTGGACTAGAAGATCTCGGTGATCCTTCTATCAATCAGTTGGAGTAGGCAGATTCTTCTCTGTAGTTTGCTAAACATTGCAGCTCAAGTTATTAATGTTGAAGTCAGATATGGTGGGAATGCATTCTGTTTCTATTTTCAATGTTCTGGCTTTAGCTTTTCCTTCGTAATGACATTGCTTCAACTCTTACCTTTCCTTGATTTGATCATCTGAGGAATGGTGGGAGGATCTTTCCTTGATTTTTATCTGCTTGATTGTAGTGCCCCCAAGCTGCCATAAGGTGGAATCTAGAAGACAATTTTAACTACCTTTTGATGTGGAATTATGCATTGTGTGTAACTTCTAGTATATGCAATGAATTTTTTTGGTGTGTTTTGATGATATGCAATGAAACTACAGCATCAAAAGGTCTTTTTTATTAATCTTCTTTTCGCTTTTTTTCTTTTTTGTGATCACACACACATCACCAGAAAAACAAATGCACTTGAAATTGTCACTCACATCTTCGAGTGATTTGGTGGTTGTTTTGTAAAAGTTACAGAATGCTTCAATGCTAAATTAGTATGACAGATATATTCACATATATGATAAGAAATAGGGAAAGGATCTTGAGTTCACCCATATCAGGAACAAGTCATTAGGAGACAACAGTTTGTTTTAAGTAACTCAGACAATGATTAACTGTAACACATTCAAATGGTTACTTATTTTGTCAGCAGGTGCTATTAGCTCTCTGCATAACACTATCTGAAGAAGTCCTTATTAAAATTATCATGCTTTGATCTCATGAAAATTGTCTATTGTTTATTGTGGTCACAGTTGTATTCTTATGTAGTTGTGATTTGTTTGTTTGGCGTCTGTTTTTATCCAACCTAGCTACAAATGAAAGAAATGAAAAAGGGGTTGAAAATTGTTGAAATTGTTGTTTCCTGTTTTGCAATAGTTGCCAAGTGCTTTGTTGCTCCATTATGATGAATAGAAGACCAGCTTTGTGAATCTAAAAAAAAAAATGTAACAGGTAGAGAAGCTGATGGATGCAGGATATATGAAATCATGCATATTCTCTTGCCGATAAATACCAAATTTAGTCGTCTTGTCACCTACACCCCTGAAGCTAATGAAATCGTCAAACCATCAAGTGTCCATGAAGTCAAAATCCTAATATTTTTACCATCTTTAGTTGCTGCAAACAATTATAAATATCGTATATTTAGGATGATTTCTAATTATTTCTGATGTTGATTGTTCTCAAGTAGATGTTTGCGCCGCACGAAGATTGCGTGGTTTGGTATCAGGTAGCTAAAAAGCGGTCCAGCCGACAGCACTTGGAAAGGAGTTTGGACAGTAGAAATCTGTCTTCCTGTCCAAATATCCACTAATGTGAATGAATAATTGGGTAAGGAGACTGATTATCTGATTGTAGAAAATGAATTTCGATCATCTACTTATCTTATCTTTTTCCTGACCCAAAATCAATGGTTAGATTTATTTCTTTTATTTATTTCATTGTTATTGTCTTTAAATACAGAGTATTTTATTGAAGTGTTTTAGATCAAGAAAAAGATCAGATCAATATAAGATCTAAATCCTAAGAAAATATACTGATTGTGGAGTCTCTAGTTAGAACTACTCCCAAGGTAGCTTGAATTGCAGTGAAGCATGTTTATTGTGGCCAATTTGAACTCAGTTTAGGCTCAAGCAGGAAAATCTTGTTTATGAAAATGAATATACATATATATATATATATATATATATATATATACGGTTTCGTTCACATCAATATGCATTGATGTAAATATATAAGGACATTGAATGTGAGCCACTCATTATAGAGAAATTTTGACAAGTGCATACACACTAAGTCAAAGCATGGAAAATTAATTGCTCATATTCAATGTCCTTATATATTTACATCAGTGCGCATTGACTTAAACATATATATATATATATATACACATACTATAACGCTTGAAATAACTGGATAAACACATGTAGAAGTATGAGTAAATTCGATTCGAAGAAAGAAGTCATCCTATCACTTGAAGAAGGAAATCATCGTATGTATGTACGAAGGAAGGCGTCCTGTGTTCGAGAAAAACTTGGGTGCATCCAATGCACCACACTGGAATCTGATGGTGGTGCATCAGATCCACTCACTAATTGACACGTGTCACTCCAATTTTATTTTTCCTCCACCTCATCTTCTCTCTTCTTCTTCACTATTTATCAGATTCTCTCTCCCCCATTTTTTCATGCACACATACTGGATCCATCACCGGTGCTCTTTCACCGGCGCCGTTTGACTCCGACGATAGTTGGATCTGGAAGATCTAACAACGTTGAGTTCGTTGGAGCGATCGGATTCGTCGAATTTGCGACGTATCGACGTAAATCTGATGATGAAGGTTCAGCGACGGTTCAGATTTGGACTCGTTTCTCTCTCCACATAGCCTGAATCCGAAAACGAACACGACGGTCGGCACCCGACGAACGTTTCGGTGTGGGTGGTGTCGCTTCACTTGCTTCGGCGGTTGGCGGCGCTTAACAGCGGTCAAAATGAGAAAGAAAGGCTTCTGATAGATAGGGAAGAAGGATAGAAAAACTAAGGTGGAGGAAAAAAAAATTGGTGTGACACGTCTCACTCATTGAGTGGATCCGATGCACCACCATCAAATTCTAGTGTGGTGCATCAGATGCACCCAAAATTTTCTCCCTGTGTCCAAACTCAAATTGAAGAAAGAAGTTATTATAAGTCATCCTAAGTCTGAGCTCGATTCTCGTACGAAAGAAGTTGTCCTATATCTGACCTCAACATCATACATACGAAAGGTGTCTGATGTCCAAGCTCAATTTGAAGAAAGAAGTTATCCTAAGTCATCCTAAGTCCGAGCTCGATTCCCATACGAAGGAAATTGTCTATATCCGAGCTTAATTCCCGTACAAAAAAAAGGAAGTTATCCTAAGTTCGAGTTCAATTCCTGACACGTGTTCAGAAGCGAAGTCAGTATGAATGTCACTTGCCACATGGAGAATAACTTAAATCCTTACACGTGTTCCAAGGGTCTCTATGAAGAAACAGTATTGTTAATTGCCAAAAATGATCGGAAAAGAATCAAGAGAGCACTTTCCCCAGCATACCACGATAGAGCCAGAGCCAGAGCCAGAGCCGGAGCCGGAGCCGGAGCCGGAGAGGGATTGCCAGATCCACCCAGGTTTTCCCCGACCCCAATACGATAGGGCTTAGCATAACCATTGTCCGCCCTCTAATTTTGGCCCTCAAAAGTACTCGGTTCTCGATACAACTAGAACCGCCCCGATCTTGAAGCAACAGGATTTAGTGTGACCTAGCTCTACCCTCAAACATTGATTCCTAAGTGGTACTAGGACCCCCGGTATAACCAAGAACAACCATCACACCAAAGCGCCCCAACCTATCAAACTAGATCGGAGGGGGGTTGATTGAGCTCCTGAAAGTCTCCTAAGATGACCTAAACGCCTTAAATACTAAAGAATAATCTAGAATCACCACCAAAGATCACTAGCAGACCTGTGAAGGGCTAATGTAAGCCCTAGAAGAAAGGCTAACCAGACTAGGGAAGAAACCCGGTAGAGATCAGTAAGGTAGGTAGGCATTAACTCCGCTCAGTTGACAAAGAAGATGAAGATTGTAAGGTTCCCATTTGTTGATTGGCTCGTTTCGTGGACAAACCACATGTTGGGGGTTCTTTGTAAGGGTAGCTTAGGTGTTGTTGTTATTGCTCAAACCCTTTGAAAACCTCATTTTTTGATAAACACCAAAGGTAAAATTCTATGTGCTTACTTGTCTTAAAGAGATAGTTGCACACACTCACAACTCATGCATATGGTTAAATCTTGTATGTTGTGTTTCTTCTTGTTGTGCATTAATGTTCATTAACATCTCTTCTTGCTTGTTTATTTTGATTTCATCTTGTATGACCAATGCCATGCCGTGCATAGACTTAGGATTCATACATAGTGAAAGGCGCTGTACAAAGCGCTGTTCGTACAGCGCCCATCAAGCGCTGTACAGACCTGATCGATTTAAATCGGTCGCTGTTGGGTCGCTGTACAAGCGCTGTACAAAGCATTGTACGTACAGCGCCACACTGTTTTCCCGAGAGAACAGAGTTGGGGTGCTGTACAGAAACGCTCTACGTACAGCGCCCAAGGCAAATTAGTGGTGTCACTTATCAAAACGACCACACTTCATCTTGACACCCTATATATATGCCACTTTGACTTTAGGTCAATTAAGAGAGTTCATATTCAGATTTCATACTTAGGATATTTTTCAAAGAGAAGAAAAATTCTAAGAACTCATTTTTAATTACTCAAACACCTTTTCATGATCATCAATCATCATCTAGCATCATCTTTGATCATCTAGATGTCTTTTTGCATGGATTCTTCATCACACTTTGCTTGGTAAGCTTTTCACTAATATCTTACATATTTTGTGTTTTTCTTAACAAGCAATCTCAATTTATTACTTGTATGATTTTCATATATCTTTTGATACAAGATTGAGATTAGTGTGTTGTATGTTTGAGAAGTTGTATTGTGATAGCTAATTAGGCTTTGTGCTTAATCTTGATTAGCTAAACTATTTGACATGTCATTTAGTTTTAATATCTAGGATTGTTCTAATTGCATATTCATCATCTTAGATAAGCATATAGGGTCTCCCTTGCTCTATGTTGCATTTGGATATTCACATATTCACCTAAGGTGTTATTCTCTTCATTGAGAAAGTAAGTCTTGTGTGTAGCTTCCAGGATTAGGTTGCTTAGATCGTAAGCAAATTGGACTAGGTTCACTTATACCGGGATTAGGTAGTTGTGTGATTACTTCTGGGATTAGGTTGTAATCGTTTTACACATTTAGTGGATTCGAGGTTCGAGTGTGGCTTACTTACTAGCCCGTGGTTTTTCCCGTGAGGGTTTCCACGTAAAAATCAAGTGTTATTTAATTTCCGCATTTTATACTTGATTTATTGCTTTATCTAGTTAGGGGTAATTTCATAATATTGACTTAACACGAAAAATTGGGTAATAAGTTTAAAATCTATTCACCCCCCCCCCCCCCCCCCCCCCCCTCTCGATAGTTTTATACACACCGTGCTATAATTTGTTTCAATTGGTATCAGAGCGGGTTCCTAGATATACTTAGGTGATCCTTGCTTATTTTGGTGTGTTTTGCATTTTGTGTGATTTTTGATCATTCATACATTTGCATTCATTCCATTCATTCATAAACACTATGAATGGAAACGGTGGAAATGGTGGTGGTGGCAACGAAGGTGCTTCTAGCACAAGGCCTCCACTTCTTACCGGATTGAACTATTCCCAATGGAAAGGGAAGATGGAATCCTACATATGTCAAATTCACGACCGTGCATGGATGGCGGTAGAAGACGGATATGATCTACCCAAGATGACTCTCGGTGGTGGAGGAGAAGAAGTATTGAAGCCTAAGGCGCAATGGAATGCGCAAGAGTTTGAGGTTTCAAAGTGGAATAGGAAGGCGATGCATGCCATCCTATGTGCAATGGACGAAAATCAATATAAATTGATTCAAAATACTAGGATAGCTAAGGAGGCATGGGACATCCTAGAGATTGCACATGAGGGAACTGAAGTGGTGAAGGACTCTAAGCTTCAAGTCCTCCAAACTCAATTCGAGATGCTTAAGATTGAGGAGAATAAGTGCTTCAACGACTTCGAGATCAAGTTGATGGGCATTGTCAACCAAAGTCATCAACTTGGTGATCCATATTCGGATAGGAGAATCAAGCAAAAGATTATGAGATCTCTCCCAGATAGGTTTGAATCAAAAGTGACGACTTTAGAAGAAAATAGTGGATATAAGGATATGAAGCCGAGTGAGGTGATTGGGAGACTTCTAGCTTATGAGTCTAGGAAGGGTCCTATCTCCACACCTCCTAAAAAGCAAAAAGGAATTGCTTTGAAAACCTCCAAGGATGAAAAGGAGGCAAAGAAGAATGACTCGAACGAAGACCTTGCATTATTTGTGAAGAGATTCAAGAGGGTCATGAAGTTCGGGAAAAAGGACTTTGGTTCCAAAGGTCAAAACTTCAAGAAAAAGGGTTCCTACAACAAGTTTGAGCCTAGGAAAAAGAAGACCGAAAGGAAAGGGGTCCGTTGTTTTGAGTGTGGTGGGATAGGTCACTTTGCCCCCGAATATGCAAATCACAATGAGAAGAAAAAGGGAAAAGTGATGGCCGCCACTTGGAGTGGAAAAAGTGATGACTCCATTGAGGGAGATGAGTCTTCGGATGATGAAGAGCTTATGGCTAATCTCCTAGCTTTTGCCTCCTCCCATAAAAGCAAAAGTGCTAGTGAAAGAGAGGAAATGAGTCAAGAGGAAAATGACTCAAGTGGAGAAGAAAGTGATTCCTCTTCTAACTCCATAAATGGATTTGTGGAGAAAAAGGTGCTTGCTAAATACCATACCGAGTTTAATGATTTAGCAATCAAAAGCACAAGAAAGATCAAGATGTTAAGAGAAGAGAATCTTGAGCTTTTATCTCATAATGACCACTTAAGTGAACAAGTGGAAAAATTCAAGAAGATGGAAGATAAAAAGGGAGCTTGAAGAAGTAAGAGAGTCTATGACTAGGATGGATTCTAGCACCAAGAAGCTTGGCCATATGCTTGGTGTTGGAAAGAGTCCATGTGACAAGAGGGGTCTTGGGTATGAAGATGGCAAGAAGATCTCAACCTCTAACAAGACCGTGTTTGTCAAGAGTTTGAGGAACGAAGAAACTTCAATTGTGCAAATTCCTAGGAAGAAGTTAGAACTAGGACAATGTTCAAATGCACAAGTGAAGATGGGGCCAAGAAGGCAACCTTAAGCTCAACCCTCTAGGGTCCCTCAAGCCAACATTCCTCCACAATTGGCTCACAAAGGAAAGAGACCAATCATGCAACCTCAAGCAAGGAAGCAATCTAGACCGGTTCAACAACGAAGATGGATTGAACCCATTCATCCACAAAGACAAGGACAATGTATGATTCCTTATTTTACTCCTATATTTCACTTTTGTGGATTTGATGGTCATATTAGACTACATTGCTTTCGATATATTAAAATGTGCAAAACTAGAAGCATGATTAAGAAGAAAAAGAAAAGAGCCATGATGCATGTTCCTAGGAATGATGATATTGTTATGCATGATCCTAGAACATCTAAAGCCTATGTACCAAAGACCACTAAGAAAGCTAAGATTGTTTCTAAGTGGATTAGAAAGAATGAAAATGTTTGCCATGTTGCTCAAATAGCCTTGAAGGCAAATTCTTCTAATTTTTGGTATTTAGACAGTGGGTGCTCTAAGCACATGACGGGAAACAAGAGTTTCTTTGAGACTCTTGTTATGGAGGAAGGAGGATACGTCACTTTTGGTGATGGATCCAAAAAGAAAGTTGTAGGGAAAGGAACCATTTCCATTCTCGGATTACCCTCCTTATCCGATGCTTTATTTGTTGATGGCTTGAAAGCCAATTTAATAAGCATTTCACATCTAAGTGATGAAGGATATTCCGTCTTGTTTAGTAAAAGTGATTGCTTGATCCTAAAGCCCGATGGACAAACCTTGTTGAAAGGTATGAGATCTAGCGACAATTGCTATTGTCTTGAAGCTAGAATAGTCTCAAACAATGTATCAATAGATGAGCAAATAGAGTTGTGGCATGAAAGACTTGGCCACATGAACTTTAAGGATTTAAGAACCCTTGGAAAGTTCAATTGTGTGCGTGGCCTCCCTAAGCTTGGGAAGAAAGCCAATGGTATTTGTGGACCTTACCAACAAGGAAAACAAACCAAGAGCATGCACAAAAAGGGCAAGTATCTCTCCACCAAGGAGCCCATAGAGCTTCTCCACATGGATCTCATGGGTCCTATGCAAACCGAGAGTTTAAGTGGAAAGAGATACATTTTTGTTTGTATTGATGATTTCTCTAGATTTACTTGGACATATTTTCTTAAAGAAAAATCCGAAACTTTTGATAAGTTTAAAATGCTTTGTACTAAAATACAAAATGAAATGAATTCTAACATTAAAAGCATTAAACGGATTAGAAGTGACCATAGGAGGGAATTTGAGAATGCCTCTTTTGAAAGCTATTGCAATAGCTTAGGCATCTCCCATGAGTTCTTGGCTCCTAGGACACCTCAACAAAATGGAGTTGTTGAGAGGAAGAATAAGGTCCTTCAAGAGATGGCCCGAGTGATGTTGCTTAGCAACAATGTCCCTAGGAACCTATGGGCCGAAGCCGTCAATACGGCTTGCTATATAGGGAATCGTGTTTTCCTAAGGCCTGGATCTAGAAACACCTCCTATGAGTTATGGAAGGGTAGGAAGCCAAATGTTAGCTACTTCCACACATTTGGAAGCAAATGCTACATTTTAAATGACTGTGATCAACTTGACAAATTTGATGCTAAGAGTGATGAAGGTATCTTTATTGGCTATGCCTTGAATAGTAGAGCCTATAAAGTTTTCAACTTGAAGACTCGAACCGTCATGGAATCATCCAATGTTGTCATTGATGATACTAGGCTCAAGTCTAATGAACATGAGGAGGAGGAAGTTTTAGATGATGACTCTCCTTTGGAGAGGGTTGTGGTGACTCCCAATGTTGGGACGTCTAATGACAATAATGAGGTCACACAACCTCTTACTAGAGTCCCTCTCTTGGACTCTAATGAACCCGCTCCATGGGTTAGAAGACTCCATAACAAAGAGGATGTTATTGGAGATGTGAATGAGGGTGTTAGGACTGGGCGTCAAATAGCTAATCTCATTAGCTTTACATGCTACACCTCTCAAATTGAACCCAAAAAGGTTGATGAAGCCTTGAATGATGAATTTTGGGTTCTTGCCATGCAAGAAAAGCTAAACCAATTCGAAAGAAATGAGGTTTGAACTCTAGTTCCTAGGCCTAAAAGCACTCATGTGATAGGCACTAAGTGGATTTATAGGAACAAATCCGATGAGGATGGCAACATAGTGCGAAACAAGGCTAGACTTGTAGCACAAGGGTACTCTCAAATTGAGGGTATCGACTTTGAGGAGACTTTTGCTCCCGTTGCCCGTTTAGAGTCCATTAGGCTTCTCTTGTCCATTTCTTGTGTGCACAAGTTCAAATTGCACCAAATGAACGTCAAGAGTGCCTTCCTTAATGGCTTTTTAAAAGAGGAAGTGTTTGTTGAACAACCCAAGGGGTTTGTGGATGCACACCACCCCAACCATGTCTATCGCCTCAAGAAGGCACTATATGGGTTGAAACAAGCACCAAGGGCTTGGTATGAGCGCCTCACTCAATTTCTTGTTGACAATAACTACACAAGGGGTAGTGTTGATAAGATACTATTCATCAAGAAAGACAATGATGAACTTTTCATAGCTCAAATCTATGTTGATGATATAGTGTTTGGCTCCACCAACAACACCAAGGTCCAACAATTTGTTGATGTCATGTCTCATGAATTTGAGATAAGTCTTGTTGGTGAGCTTAGTTACTTCATAGGTTTGCAAATTAGGCAATTAGATGATGGGATTTTCATAACCCAAGCCAAATATGCTAAAAACCTAGTGAAGAAGTTTGGTCTTGAAAATGCCAAACATTGTGATACACCCATGAGTACCACTTTGAAGCTAAGCAAGGATGCTAGTGGTAAAAGTGTGGAATAAACGTTATATCGTGGCATGATAGGAAGCTTGCTCTATTTGACCGCAAGTAGGCCCGATATCTCCTTTACTGTGGGTGTGTGTGCTAGGTACCAAGCGGATCCTAAGGATTCCCATCTCTCTTCCCTAAAGAGAATCATTCGCTATGTGAATAGGACATCCAACTATGGGATTTGGTACTCTTTTGACACTAATGCTAGTCTTGTAGGCTTTAGTGATGCGGATTGGGCAGGAAATTGCGATGATAGGAAAAGCACATCGGGCGATTGCTTCTTTCTAGGCAACAACTTGGTGTCTTGGTTTTGCAAGAAGCAAAACTCGATTTCCTTGTCCACGGCCGAGGCCGAGTACATAGCCGCGGGAAGTGGATGCACACAACTCCTATGGATGAAGCAAATGCTAGTAGACTACGGATTCAACCAAGGTACACTCACTCTCTTTTGTGATAATATGAGTGTTATTAATATTTCCAAGAATCCGGTGCAACATTCTAGAACTAAGCATATTGACATTCGCAATCATTTCATTAGAGAGCTTATTGAAAATAAATGCACAGTACTTGAACATGTAGGTACTAATGATCAACTTGCGGACCTATTTACTAAACCCTTAGATGCTACTCAATTTAAAACTCTTAGTAGATCTATTGGGATATGTCTTGTGGAGTGATGTGTTTTGGTGATTGACCCCATATGGGGAACTCAAGCAATGAGAGCTATTTTGCATTCTTGTCACTTGCAAAAAATTTGAAATATCTTATGCCTCTTCTTTTAATTGCTTGAGTAAGCTTGGTTGTTCATATGTATATATGTTTTCAATTCAATAAGTGTGAACCTTGCTTGTTTACAATCCATGTCATATTTATGTTCAAACATGCATTTTTGGACTAGGAGATGTTCATAGGAAGTATGATTTGAATGACCTATAGTTATCTCCATGACATGATGATTCTTTTATAACATGCTAATGTCAAATGAAAAAGCATGAAATTCATATAACATGCTCACATGAAAAGCATGAATTGATGATTGCATATTCTTAAAATGCAAAACTTGTGTGAAAGCTTATGAGACTCAAAATGAATAAAGGATCTTGTATCCGTTCAAGGGATTTAAAAAATCTAAATGTCTCTCTTTCTTTATTGGTTGAACATGGCTACTGTCATACGGATATCTTATCCGGAAAAATCAAATAGGGTGCAAAGTCACTCATGCCATGTTTCGCTTATAAAGTTGGATATAGTTGCTCTTAAATAGAAATCAATAAAATCTCTATATCCTTGCTTTTCTCATGACATTGGTGAAATTGGTTTGAATTCTTATTAGAAACCTTTGTCATTTGCTTTGCCAAATACCATTGTATTTTGGACTTGAATGCTACATGTCTTGTATGCAAAGCATGTTTGATTCACACATTTTCATCAAATAAATCTCCTTGTTTCTCTCCAATTAATTGAGATGCATAAAACGACTTATATTGATTATGCAAATATCTTGCATGCTACTATCTCTCGTTGCTATGAGTGACCCGGTTAGGGACTACTCCTTTGCCTATATCATGACAAAAAGGGGGAGTAGGATATGGTAAGGAGAGTTGCAAATTGTAATAGCAATTGTGCTTGTTGGGGAGAATATACATTAAGGGGGAGTAACCCGTTGAGGGAGAGCATTGCATACACATACATTGCATAATGTTGTGCCTAATCTTTGAATATGCAAATGCTTGTTTTTTGTTCTCACTTGATTAATCTCACTTTTTTCTTGTATTGGAAAAATTAGAAACTTTATTTTCAGGGATTGATTATTCTACAAGAGGTTGAAGACTTCAAGTTGCATTTTCTTATCTCTTTGTAATGTAGAATATCATTGTAGTCCCGTAGTTTCTATTTCTTTGTGAGGAATCAATGTGAGTGGTAGTTTTGGCACGAAATAGCCAAAGGGGGAGATTGTAAGTGTAAGGATTCCTGTAGTTTTTAATTGGCTTATTTCGTGATCAAACCATATGTGGGGATCATGTAAGGGTAGCTTAGGAATGTGTTCAAGCTCAAGGCCCTTGCAAGTGTTAAGCACTTCAAAGGTATATGTTTAGTGCTTAATTTTCTATGAAGAGATTTAGTGCACACACTCACTTAGCATACTTGCATTTGTGTGCATTCTCTTCACATGTCACTTATCACACTTGCACTTCTTTGTTATATTTTTATGTGTGGATTTGTCCATAGATGAGTTCCGAGCGATTCGGAGACTTGTCTATATGTTTCGGATGATTTCCGAGACATTTGGGACATTCCTGTTTTTATCGGAAACCGAAATTCAATTCCGAGCTTAAATTGAAAGGTTATATAATTTTCCATATTTATAATTGAGTTCGGGTTAATTTTCCGAAGTCGGAATTGAATTCCGAATTCCGAGTTCAGAACTGGACTGAAGGCTTTGTGTGTCATGATTGCAACACAAAGAGAGGTGGCATGTGATGGCATGTGTGTGGCAATTTTTGCCTTTTGTCCCGTGGGCCACGCCACACCCACACCCACGCCCACGCCCAATTTAGTTCTCTGCCCCCGTTGCACCCACGGTCTATCAACGCGCATCTGTTTCATTTTTCTTCTTTGTGTTGTTTGCTTTTATTGTTATTTGTTTTCTGCTGTTTGTTAATATATATATATATATTTATATATGTGCCACCTCTGCTGTTTGTATATATTATATATTATATATAATAACGAGTGCTGCACCTAACTTTTGTCTTTTATATTTTATATATATATATATATATATATATATATATATATATATATATATATTAACGTTTTATATATATAATTTTTAAAACGATGGCGTTTTCTTTTCTTATTTGTTTCTTAACCTGATTCATTTTTGTATATATATATACTTTCTTCTTCATTTTTTTTTACAAGGCAAAGATACACACTTTGAGAGAGCAAAAATATCTTTAAGAGAAAAATCCCCAAGAACCTTTCTTTAACTCTCAAAACCCATTTTCATATGCATCAAAATATCATCTAAACATTTTCTAGCATAGTTAGGATGTTTACTTGCATGGGTCTTAGTCAACACACTTCTCTTGGTATGTTCTTCACTATTATCATTTATAATTAGTGTTTTATTTATCAAGGCATCTCTTTTATTATTTGCTTGTTCTTAGATTAACATCTATTATTCAAAATAGAGATTGTTGTGTTGACATGATTGTGTGTTGTATTATGATAGCTAATTAGGTTTTTAATTAATATTGATTAGCTAAGCTATTTTGACATGTCATCTAGCCATTTATATATAGGATTGTTTTAATTGCAAAATCATTATCCTAGATAAGTATATAGAGTAACCTAGCTCTAATTTGCATTTTGAATATTCATATATATTCACTTAGGTTGTTTCTCTTCATTGAGAAGTAAGTCTTGGGGCTAAGAGTGCTTAGGCCTCAAGCAAATTGGAATAGGGTTGCTAATAAAGGCCCGCTGGGTAGAAGTGAGGGGTTACAGACCGGAGTGTTAGACGAGGTCTACATAGGTTGTAAACTTCATTTCAATTAGTGATTTCGAGTTCCGAGTGTGGCGCACTATACAGCCCGTGGTTTTTCCCAGTGGTTGGGTTTCCACGTATATATCTTGTGTTATTTAAATTCCGCACATATTACACTTGATATATTATTTTGACTAGTTAGGGGCATTTTCATCAAATTGACTTGCATGCGAAAATTGGGTAATATTTGATAAAATCTATTCACCCCCCCTCTAGCTTTATATTATACACACCGCGTATTAGTTTCAGTAAGGTTCACATTTGTTGATTGGCTCATTTCGTGGACAAACCACATGTTGGGGTTCTTTGTAAGGGTAGCTTAGGTGTTGTTGTTATTGCTCAAACCCTTTGAAGACCTCATTTTTTGATAAGCACCAAAGGTAAAATTCTATGTGCTTACTTGTCTTGAAGAGATAGTTGCACACACTCACAACTCATGCATATGGTTAAATCTTGTATGTTGTGTTTCTTCTTGTTGTGCATTAATGTTCATTAACATCTCTTCTTGCTTGTTTATTTTGATTTCATCTTGTATGACCAATGCCATGCCATGCATAGACTTAGGATTCATACATAGTGAAAGGCACTGTACAAAGCGCTGTTCGTACAGAGCCCATTAAGCGCTGTACAGACCTGATCGATTTAAATCGGTCGCTGTACAGGCGCTGTACAAAGCGTTGTACGTACAGCGCCACACTGTTTTCCCGAGAGAATAGAGTTGGGGCGATGTACAGAAGCGCTCTACGTACAGCGCCCAAGGCAAATTAGTGGTGTCACTTATCAAAACGACCACACTTCATCTTGACACCCTATATATATATGCCACTTTGACTTTAGGTCAATTAAGAGAGTTCATATTCAGATTTCATACTTAGGATATTTTTCAAAGAGAAGAAAAATTCCAAGAACTCATTTTTAATTACTCAAACACCTTTTCATGATCATCAATCATCATCTAGCATCATCTTTGATCATCTAGATGTCTTTTTGCATGGATTCTTCATCACACTTTGCTTGGTAAGCTTTTCACTAATATCTTACATATTTTGTGTTTTTCTTAACAAGCAATCTCAATTTATTACTTGTATGATTTTCATATATCTTTTGATACAAGATTGAGATTAGTGTGTTGTATGTTTGAGAAGTTGTATTGTGATAGCTAATTAGGTTTTGTGCTTAATTTTGATTAGCTAAACTATTTGACATGTCATTTAGTTTTAATATCTAGGATTGTTCTAATTGCATATTCATCATCTTAGATAAGCATATAGGGTCTCCCTTGCTCTATGTTGCATTTGGATATTCATATATTCACCTAGGGTGTTATTCTTTTTATTAAGAAAGTAAGTCTTGTATGTAGCTTCTGGGATTAGGTTGCTTAGATCGTAAGCAAATTGGACTAGGTTCACTTATACTGGGATTAGGTAGGTGTGTGATTACTTCCGGGAATAGGTTGTAATCGTTTTACACATTTAGTGGATTCGAGGTTCGAGTGTGGCTTACTTACTAGCCCGTGGTTTTTCCCGTGAGGGTTTCCACGTAAAAATCAAGTGTTATTTAATTTCCGCATTTTATACTTGATTTATTGCTTTATCTAGTTATGGGTAATTTCATAATATTGACTTAACACAAAAAATTGGGTAATAAGTTTAAAATCTATTCACCCCCCCCCCCCCCCCCCCCCCCCCCCCTCCTAGATAGTTTTATACACACCGTGCTATAATTTGTTTCAAAGATAAGGAATCAACGGTCTCTATCACGCTTCATCGACTAACACCAATGGCTCGATGATGGTCTAGCTCAGCCCTAGCAAAGGTCAACCTCAATCATCGCCAAAGAAGGAACTTGAGTTCCAACAAACAGAAGGGATGCAAAAAGCACCTAGGTATAAAAGGGAAACAATGAGAAGAAGTGTCTGACAGTGGCAGTGTGACAAACGTTAACACTGTCCCCCCCAGCGAGCTTCACTTGTGAAAACGACCTGTCTAGCCAGCTCAAGTGCTTTTAACCAACCAGAATCGAGGGAAACGCCACATAACCACCCTACGAAGCACCCATATGGGCACTAGGGCATAAGTGGGACCATCTGAACCATCCAAAGCGTGTGCCACACCTAATAAACGGTGGAGATCTCCTAACGATTATCTCGCCTAAAAGAAAGGTCTCCCACCTACCTACCCGACCGTTAGGTTAGCACCAGGGCACAGCTGGAGCAATTACGACCCTTTGAGGCGTGTGCCACAGTGGGCCTAGAGCAAAGGTGCGGTGAGGATCATGTCAATGACTCTCACATAAGAGGATCCCCCTCACCTACCACTTTCATGACACTATAAATACCCCAACTCAAGAAGAGTTAAAGGGGGGACTTTTGCTAGACTTTTGAGAGAGAAACAGTGTATCTTGCTACTATCGAACGACTAGTCTCAAGCCCAAGGCTTGAACGATGTAATTTCCTACTATAGAACGAATGGTTTCCTCGGTTGAGATCCACATTGTGAGAGAGTGAAGAAGAGAGAAACCTACAAGTCCCCCAACCAAAGTTGTAATCCTTTTGAATTAATGAGAATCATGAGTTATTCATTCCCATATGAGCTATTTCCTTATTGATATAGTCCAGTTTGTGTCGTGACCAATCTTAGTCACGACCGATGCCAGCATTCCTGGGAATTGGTCCTGGTTAGCCACTAGCGTAGCCCGGTCCATATAATCGATGGCCATAATACTCGCATCCAAGCCCGATACCCATACCGTGCTTGGAACCGCAACCTGGCTCGCCAATCCACACCCGGGCCCCTCCAATCTCGGCATACCGCTCCGTCCGGTCTTGGTGTTGTCTAAGGAATCATCACTCGATTTTTAGGATAACAAGTATAAAAGACAGAGCTCACCAATAAAAGAAAGGCAAAACAAAATGAAAAAAGAAAAGAAAAATTATACAGAGAGAAAGAGAGAGAGAGGTAGAAAAATTTCAAATTATAATTTCCTGAGAGATTAATCAAGTATCAAACTTTAATGAGAAAGCTATTTAATCCAATTTGTTGTTGATCAATTTTCATGCATCAACATCTGACGCTGTCTGTGAGAAATCTAACGTAAAAGCCTCGTCCCAAGATTCTGAGATGACTTCAAAAACTGAAGAAGTTCCGATTTCACAAACAGGAAGTTTCGTTAGATTAGAAATTCACCGTACAATTAACGATGGAGATGAGACAACGTGTGAGATTAGGCGTATGAAGAAAGCAAAGAATGGAATGCTCAATCTAATGCTCGTGAACTTATCCATAAAAATGAAGAGTTACATGATCGAATCCAAAATTTAATCGGAAAGGTTATTCATCACGATCCCGGAGAAGATCATGTTCCAAGTCTACCGCGATCATTGCTTGAAAATGGAGTCAACCTGAATGGTTGCATAAAAGAGGGAGATCATGTAGATCGAAATCACCACATCAAACATTGATTGGTTCATTTCCATACATGTTTTGGGCCCCTATTTCCTATTATTTATGCTTTATTCTCAAGTAAATTAGGTTGTTTAATGTGTTTGTTGAGCATGTGTAGGTCACATTCCATAGAAGTGGTGTTGGATCTTATTTTAGAAGAAAAGAAGTCAAAAGATGGAGAAAATGAGCAACTTGGAAGAAACCGCGGAAGTATGAATTTTAGCCAGTGTAGAACAACCAGATTACGAGGCCCATATCTCTCAGTTTCAATTGAATTGTGTTTCTTACCACCTATGGATTGAAAGCCCCGAAAGTCTAGTTTTCGGTGCACTTTTCAGATTGCAATTCCGATATTCCTAGAAGAAGTTATGACCGATTTAGTAACCAAATGTCAAAGCTGGAAAAGCCAACCGCGGCCTTAACCGCGGTTTGAGCACAATGACCTACCCAACGGTCTGAGGAGCGTTGCATAGCAGAAGAATTATGCGGTTTGGATCGCGAGTGACCTAAGGAGCGACCCAGGCTGCGGCTTTACGTATTCTAATGACTCTAGAAGACCAATACATGTTTGAGAAACTTCTTAAACTCAAATTAGGAGTCAATCATCAAAAGAGGAAATCCTAGTTAGGAAAGGATTCTCATTCCTTGTTTCATTCTACTTTCCCACTTGGTGGATTTCCTAAATCTAAGAAGAATTGGGGGTTCACAAGGAAAAATCACCTATAAATACTTCCTATTCTTTTCAATTCGTGAGACAACCAAGGGAGGTCCCAAGCCATAAAAAGGGATCGTCCCCCATAAAAAAGAGCCACACACATGGATTAGACCTAGAACATAATTCTTTCACAAAAACATTCATTCAATTACACCCATTCTTGGAGGATTCTTGGAAGCAAGACAAAAAAGAAGATTACAAGACAAAGAAGCTCTCATGACCAATATGGGTTTTCTCTACAACTCTTCTATGTTTTTACTTTCTCCATTGATGTGTAACTAAACCTTTAACTAAGGGATTGATGTAACCAATTTTGGACAACTCGATGTAATCAGTTAGTTTATCTTTAGTAATTCAATTGGGTTTTAGTCTTGTCTATTGAATTAATTGCTCTATTTTACTTACTCGTATTATTTTGTGGCCTCAATTGATATGATTTTGTGGTTTAGTTTATCCATGAGATTAAGGTTTAGATGTGGATGGCATTTTCCATTTAAACCTTAATCACAAGCTTAGTAGATTTGAAAATTGATGTTTGCATGGCCGTGCTGCATTAATTTGGCTTAGAGTTTTGTGTCTAAAAGGATTTTATCATCACTTGTCAAATGGTCTTGTGCGAGTGATGGAAAGGATTTTCAAACTTAATTGTTTATCTTAAAAAACAAGCCATTAAACCAGATTGAAGCGTTTAACGAAACTGATTGAGAGCATTAAGTAGTCTAAGAAAGGTGCATCGGTTCCCTAGTATTTCTCTCCATATATTCATCTCTTGTATGATTTGAGATTAATTTTAGTCTTTAGTACAAATATTCATAATTTAGGTTATTCTTAGAATTCAACATATTTTTAAAATCAAGCATTATGCAATTTAGTTTTTTGCACTTAGAGTAAATCCTTACTAGATTAATTGGCCTTCGACCGATAGAATCACTGATCTCAGTGAACAAACTTTTTTATAAATTGAACAGATTTTACTGCATCAAACAACGTTCATGTCCTTGAGATATGCGCTCATGAGATCCCTAAAGAGAGGAAACTTGTCATGAATGAAGAATTAAGGAATTTTAAAGGAAACACACGAAAGGATCAGAATCAGATGAACAAATATTGAGAAGAATGTAGGGGAAGTGAACCTCAAGCCCTGATTGAAAGCCAGTAAGTACCTCTTGACCCATAATTGAATGAAGCCATTCGAGAAATACACCGTGTAGTCATGTTGGTAATGAATGTCGAGAGCGGGTGAAGTTGAAATGAATGACTCTCGTCATTCTCGATACCTACATGACTACCTCAAGAGACTAGGAGAACGCATCCTAGGCATGCAAAGAAATCAAACCGAGAATCATAATCCTAACCCATTTCTTGAGCTACAATCGCCTTTTCTGGCTAAAATTCATGAAGCTATTGCTCACAAAAGGTTCGAAATGCCTCAGGTTTATCACTATGAATGGCATTCAGATCCCATGATCCACATGCAACTCTACCGAGGACTCATGGAGATTCGAGGGGCTAGTGAGGACGTGATGTGCAAGTTCTTTCCTCTTATCTTAAGGGTAACAACTTTGAAATGGTTTAATAAGCTCAAGCCGAGCAGCATCCATAATTTTTCCCAAATGGGTCGAGAATTCGTCACAAGGTTTAGAGGAGCTCATCCCCTTGAAAGGAAGCCTAATGTTTTGCGTGATGTCAAACAAGGTGAATTAGAAACCCTTAAGGAATATGTTGAAAGGTTCCGTAAGGAATTAATCAACTTAAGAGCATACGACGAGGAAAACACCTTTGAAGACTTCATTAGGAACATACGAATATGTCGGCTATGGTTCAATTTTCAAGATTTTTGGCCAAAAGCCTACGAAAACACCAAAGAATATGAACATGCTTTACACTTCGTTGTAACTGAAGATCAACTAAAGCTAAAGAAGGCCACTGAGTATGGTGCCAAGAAAGAAAAAGGGAAGGGTAGGGAAGAAAATCAAAGGATCGAAATGGTCGCCCTATAGTCACCGATGGAATTCTACTATTGCAGCCTTGAAGACACGACCAACTGAAAGCACCGATTTTTCAACCTGAACCCATTATGAATGTTCCAAATGAGGTGCATCCAGAAAATTTCAGACGAGCTTGAACATGGAATTTGAAATATGCAAATTACCATGCCTTGAATACTACTCGGTAACAAATCGTTGTAAACATTCGTGAATCCAGGCTTTTGACAAAGCCGGACCTGTTAAGAGGTGATACCAACCCAAGGAACCAAGCAAAATATTGTGACTTCCACAAAGATGTTGGCCATGCCACTTCAGAATGCATTCATTTGAAAGATCACATTGAGACTCTAATTCGAAATGGTTACTTAAAAGAGTTTGTTACTTTTACACAAGAAGCTCAACATCAAGTGCCCGACATAATGGAAAGAGACCCTCTCATGTAAAGTGGCAAGGGAAAGGCACTTGTGGTTCATACCATAACAAGAGGACCAACGTTAGCCGGATATTTGAATCGAGCTAGGAAAGCTTATTCAAGAAGTACTGTGGCCAATCGTGAATGCTTGCAGGTGAATTACTTTCAAACTTCAGAAAAGCTGAAATTACATACCACACCTATACTTTTCACCGATGAAGATTCCCAAGGAGTAGTACATCCATATGATACTGCTATAGTGATATCTCTATATGCGAGCAGACAGGTACGTCAGTCGTCTTTTCTAGGCGACGTGGCTTGACTTTCTCGTTTCAGCCCATGTCTCTTTGTTTTCCCGCCCATCTGCATTGTGACGCAACCTATTTTCAAACCCCCTTTCCACCGATATATAAATTTGTTGCTTCATTATTCCTCTATTCATTGATCCCTTATTCAAATTTTTTTAGAAATCTTTCTTCAATCCTTAGCCTAGAAAGTTGAAAAAACAGAATTTTTATATTCATTAGTTCAATCCTGACGGTTTCGCGCTACAAATTGTTTTATTGTTTTGAGGGCTTGCTTTCGTGTGCTGCTTTTTTCATATTCAAATTTTTTCTACGACAATCTTTCTTAAGTGAGCTTCCATGGATTTTGAAACTCAACACTATCTTTTTTTACCGTGTAATGAGGGCGGTTGAACACAAGGACACATCTGAAGTCGAATTGCTTGAGAATTTGTTGAGGCGCCACATCCCAAATCAATCTGCCTTTCTTTTTGTTAACGTATCTCTTTTGAATATCAATGTGCTTTAAACTAATCCTTCTTCTTCTAATCACAACGGAGTTAACCTAGAAATGGCAAAATCCAAGGCGACTGGTTCAGGTTAGAAGAGTAGGACCTCGAAGGCACATGTGCTCCCTAGAGATATCAGGGTCGACCTCTAAGTAGTTAATGAGGTTGACATTGAAGCTGAACACAGGGAGGCCTGAAAAAGGTTTTCGATGAAGTGTGTATGCGCGTACAACTTCGAACCGAAAGTGATTGATCGAGGCGCTGACGCGCACGTGGTAGTTCTAAAATATGTCCCCGGTGGCGCTAAAAACTTGATCAGCGCATGGACCGGTTCTAAGAAACTACCGTAATTGATATGGCGCATGTGCGAGTTTTTACCCTCTCACAAGTATACGAATCGTTCGCCACGTATAGTGGTTACGAGTAAGGGTATCGTCCCCACGGGGGAAGTATGGTACGCTTAAGTAGGTTCTACGTCTTTGTTATAGTCACACTATTTATATATGTTATTATTTACACTATTAACATGCAAATAAAGTAAAGGGGAATGGTTAAAAGCAATTTAAACTAACTAATCTAAAATTACACTAAGGCTAAACTAAGATAGCAATAATTAAACTACACTAAATTAACATTAATCTAACTAAATTAACTAAACTAACAAGCTTACCTAATTAAATAATTAAACTAAACTAATCTAAGTACCAACTACACTCATGATTGGTCATGAGAGAGTGTAGTTGTGAGATGATAAATACATGCAATTGCTAGGAATTGGGTTCATGCAATAAATCCACTACCTAGTTGATAGTAATAAGCTTACACAATTGGTATTAACCAATCTAGTCTAGGATTAGGCACACACACAAATAATCATTCATGCATGCTATTGAGGTCTCAATAGTCTAAATCCTATTACATGTCAATTAATTAGTTAATCAATTAACATGCATCAATTAAGCTCAAGCAAATAACTAATCAACTAAAATATGAATATATTACAATTCCACCAATATTCCAAACATAACCATGTAGTAAAATTACAACAACAATAACAACAAGCTAAGTAAAACAAAAGAGATGAAGAAAACAACCCAATCTCTTGAGGAGTCTTCAAGCTAGCTAGGCTTCTCCTTATTCTTCCAAAGCTTGGAGCCAAAAGATGTTGAGAGTGAGTGTGGATGGTGTGGATGATGTATGTAGGTGTAGTAGTGCAATTGTTAGTGTAAAATTTACTAGAGTTAGGGGATTTTTGTGTGAGTTTGGATATTAGGGATGTGGTTTAGGGTTAGGAAAGAGAATATATATATATAGGGGAGTGATTTGGGCATGAAAAGAGCTGGAGTCGGTCAAGTGGGCGGGCTTGTTCCCGGCTGGTAGGCGAGCTCTTGCCCGCCGCGCGAACCCGCCTTGCCCTCGGAGGCCTCTTTCCCGCCGCACGAGCTTGCCGCGCGAACCCGCCTTGCTTTATGGCGACTTCATACCTTCGGGAAGGCTGGCATATGCCCGCCTCATGAACCCGCCATGACTTCTGCTCATGGTTGGCGAATTACGCAATGCACCCCTGATCTCTCCCTTAATAGCAGAATCTTCAATCTTCTCCAGAATATTACATTTTAGCCCCTATTTCTCCAAAATGACCAAAATGCCCCTGAATTCCTCTATTTCCCTGAAACACTTATTTAAACCATTAAAATCCCTATTTTACCCAAGAAACGAATACAAAAGATAGGAAATGGGAGCGCTAAATGTGAACATTTGCAGCGCGATCAGACCCCTAAAACTAACTTTTGCTCGTCCTCGAGCAAAACAAAACAAAAACTAATAAATAAATAACTACTAAGCATAATAAAATATAAACTAATTAGTCCGCTTTCGTGGGAGAAACGATGGCACTTAGCACGTGCCACAAGCCTTTTAAACCCCTAGGTGTCCCTAGTAGGAGGAGTGCAGTCTCCTGAGGGTTTGCCGCTACGATACCCACAAACGTAAAGCTAAAAATTAAAAACTACAATTTCAAAATAATGCAAGAACAAAGCCATACAAAATAAGATAACAAATGAGTTGTGCGTATGAGGAATTACACATGTGAGAACAGCTGAGTGAAGGATAACATAAGGTCATTCAATCGACTGAAACGTACAATGCAAATCCCACACTCTAAATGTTATAGCTTCAAATTCAACACACTCAAATGTTTCGGATATAAGTCGCCTTGACTCTAATCCTCACTGGAATTCACTATGTTTTTCTCTCAGAGTCCTAGGCACACTCTCTATCAAACACATGCGATTTGGAAGTTATGTAAATGGAAATCAAATATGTAACGCATGCGAGTATTAGAAATAAAGCACATTTTCTGAAAATTGATCTCATGAAGGAATTGAATGCCATGAACGTGGTAGAGCATATTAACATTCGTATTCCCTAAATAGACTTCCTAAAAGATCAATTAATTCTTCCCTACTTGTGTTGGCCAAGGTGATATGTGGTGAATAATATATGGAAAATATGCGGAGATACTAATCATGTCAAAATGTTTCATATTACATTTTTCAAATCGAAAGCTCATTTTAGATTACTCATTACACAAGCGTCTAGGCTACAATTTTGAACTTTGGATTGTGCTATCTAATCACTCTCATTGGAGTAATCATTGCCTTGAAGATTGAAGGCTTTAAGTGCTTAATTTTTAACACTTAATTTTTGAAAGCCTTTATTTTAGCACAAGTTACAAAATAAGCCTCAGTACACGCTATTACAATTTAAAGCTTAACGATTGAATTCTCTACTTAGTAGAATTTAACAAGATTAGTAGCTATGTAGATTAAGTGTATAGGTCTATGGATTAGGGTGTTGTGTGATAGGTTTATGTGTTTGGCCGTGTTTGTATTGAATCAAGCATAAAGGGAAATGGACGTGTTTAGGCAATTTGGTAGTGGATACTACAAAGTCCTAATATCATTTCTAAAAGTCCATCTATCATGGGAATACAAATTCAACATGTTATCCACATTAATGAATGTTCTATGGCAAACAATGCTAATGATGCAATGAGATCACAATGAAAAACATGTTCGAAGAGTGTTTAAGAGTAGAAACAGAATTTACCCTCAGAAATGAACGCTAAGGCACAAAATTCACGGGTAGTCTCCACTATTAATCCTAACAATTGAGTACGGAGTCTCGTCCACTTAGACACTAAGAGAAAGGGACTAAGTTCACATCATGCGAAGCAATCCTAGACTGACAAAACGTTATCCAAGACTCAGCAACTAACACATGCGAAAGATTCCTCAACGGCACAACTCAACACATCTCATTCAAATAATTTTGTTCAAAGATGGCTCAATTTGCAAAATTTTGAAAAATTTATTCAAAAATGAAAAATTTCATTCAAAAAACACAAAAACTAAATGACACATATGTGTCCGCACCCCCAAACCTAAACTCGACATTGTCCTCAATGTTGAAAATTTGAAGTACATGGACAACGAGTTCATTGGTTTGAAAATCCGGGCACAAAACATACTAATACATATATATACAACTAATCACACATATAGTAAATATATAATACAACACAAAATTAAAAACAAATTAACAAAATATACCATGTGAAGAAGGCATCTAAACATAGAGGACAATGTTTCAAGAAAACTGTCACTTTTCAAAATCGAACAACGTTTGCTTTTCAATGCATATTTTCAAAGCGGCTCAAAAAACTTGCTCAAATTTTGACACAAGAATATAGACATGCAAAGGAACACTTTTCATGAAGAAATTATTTCAAAATTCAATTTGGAAAAGCATGAAAACAGACGTTGAAAACAGGTCACGTGCAAATATTTTGAAAACAGGGCACGTTTTATGACCTTCGGTCAAAGAAATAGTCATAACTTTCAAACCACCGCCCAGAACTTTACGTTCTTTATATCGTTGGAATCGTATCGAAAAAACAAAGAACCCAACGTGGGCAGAAAAATTTATTTCTTTACCGATTGGTACGGTGTTTAAGAAACATATCGCCTCAAAAATTCAAAACAGGGCATCTTCACAAGTTTTAAATAAAAACACGAAAATTCAAAAACAAAAATACAAAAATAACATAATATACAATCCTAATATCTACAACTAATATGTAAAAACATATTTACAATCCTAATATCCACAACTAACATTTAAACATATATTTACAATCCTAATATCCACCACTAATCACATTACAACAACCAATCCTAGTCACTATGCAAAAACAACCAATTCACACTCTTAAGCTAAACATGAGATAACAACTTGAAGTAAAAGCTTAAAGTAAGAAATTGGACCTTCGATTTCGCATTCGTAGGACGGTGTGGCCTTGTGGTATGGTTTATGGTGCATGATGTGTGTCGCGGCTTCGTGGAGCGGGTTTCTTCCCGCGGACTCTTCTCGCGCAAGGTTCCAAGAGAACCCCACGGCTTTGTTGAGCGGGAATAATCCCACGGACTTGGCTCGCGGTAGGCATTCTTAGCCTATTCGCCCTTCTCTTTGATTCCATGGCCTGCACACATAAAAATCATGCCAAAAACACCACAAGCATATTTTATGTAAGTAAATAAATAAGTAAGGAGTATAACCCCCAAACCTATCTATTTCCCTACATGCCATCATGATATGGTTAAGCACAAATGCAACATGACAAATGAGTAGATAATGACTCTAGACTCAAAACACTAATCTAATAATTGTTCAAAATAATTACAAGTAAAAAATAAAAATACATAAATATAAACAAAAATGAATGTCCGTTAAGTGCGTCTTTTCCTTAAAGCTTGAAATTCCTGCACATTAACAAACATATCAAAAAGTTCATACAAGTCAAGCACTCAACCACCATCAAAGATGGAGAGTTTTACCATAACATACCCATTCTCACTTTTCTTGACCCAAAGGGGTCCATTCCTCTTGAGTCCTTCTATTTTGGTCTTGTCAATCCACAAGGAATTGACAACCAACTTTGTAGTACTAGGACTCACATTTGTCACACGTTGCCATTTCATATTTGCGCATTGAGATCCAATATGACCTCTAATGTGGCACTTGTAACAAATGGGACTAAAGTGAGAGATTGTACCTCTCTTGTTTGTTGCGGTTTTCTGGGAGGCTTGCTTGATCTTGTCCTGCTTGGGGGCCAACCTTGGAGTAGGTCTCTTGAGGACTCCTGGTATTGGTTGCTTGTCCTTCAAGTTTTGTGGAGGTGAAGGTGGGACTTGATTGCTCTTCTTGGTGGCTTTCTTCTTGGATTTGTTGAGACTTGGTTTGGTGACCGTGGCACTTGAAGTTCCTTGACCTAAGTCAAGCTCGTCTTTCGGAAATGGAATCTCTTCCTTTCCCCTTGCCATCAATTCTTGCTTAGCCTTTGCAAGCTTCGCAAGGTGGTCAAGTTCCCTTGTCTTCATGAGATTCAAAACCTCATCCTTTTGAGCCAATTCATCCTTAAGCTCTTCAATCACTCTTAAGAATGAATCGCTTTCCTTCTCAAGCGAATTGATTTTCTTCTCTATGCTCACATCTTGGCTTATCAATTCCTTGCTCTCTTGTGCAACCTCTATTACTTTTTTTTCATACTGTCCACACTCCTCCTTGAACACCCTCTCTAATATGCGCATGCTTTCATCCACTCGGTCATATATGCCTTCAGAGGATCTAAAGACAAACTATGGTTCTTCGACCTCTAGTGAATTCACATCTCCACTCTGAAGATTGGTTAGTGCCTTTTCATCCAACTTCCCCACTTGGGCTGCTGTATTTTCTATTAGTTCTTCTAGGCCACTAATCGGTTGCTTGGTGAACGAGGGGTTGTCTTGGCTACCCCACTGATGGTCTTGCCATCCTTGACTGTTGCTTGCTTGATACGGATTCACGACTTGTACCTCTTCCATTATCGGTTGTTGCCCAAAGTTTGCCTTGAGATTTTCCATTTCCCGTGACATGTTGGCCAATTGCAATCCTAAGTCTACATTGGTCCTCTCCTCACAAGAATCATCTCTTCCTCTTCGTTGTTGGGAATTTTCACCCAACATCTCATATACGGCAAACACCTCCCTTGCAGTCTTCTCCCTCATTGCTCCCCCACAAGCATTATCAACAGTGGCTTGTGTGAGTCCTGTCAATCCGTCATAGAAACATTGTACCAGTAGGACAAAAGGGAACATGTGGTGTGGGCATTGTGCAAGGAGTGACTTGTATCGGTCCCACGTCTCATGGAAGGCTTTTCCTGGCTCTTCTTCAAAGGTTGCTATATTGCCCCGGATTTCTCGTGTTTTCCAAGCGGGGTAGTACTTTGAGAAGAATTTGGTCTCTACCGCTTCCCAAGTAGTCAATGAACCTGCGGGTAGAGCCAATAACCACTTCTTTGCTTCATCCTTCATGCAGTACGGGAAGCATCTCATCCTTAACTGATCTTCCGTGAGTTCTCCGAGTCGGATGGTAGTGACAGCATCGTAATACTCCTTCATGAACTGAAGGGAATCCTCATCCGGTTCACCTCGGAAGACAGGAAGAGTGTTGAAATGAGAACTCTTCAACTCGTAGCTCCGTTGCAAATCACTCGACAGAATCGCTGACGGTTGAGCTCCCAAAATTGGTAAAGCAAAGTACTTCATAAGCCTCTGAATAACGGGCACACTGGAAAGATTTTCCATATTGATCCGAATCCTGAAATATCAAACAAACAAAAATCCAATCGAACAAGATATGCTATGAACACTAAAAGTAAAAATAAAAATAAAAATAACAAAAATAACCAAAAATGACTAAAACAACGACTAGACCTACGAAATGTATACTATTCTTTTGGTTCCCCGGCAGCGGCGCTAAAAACTTGACGCGCACGTGATAGTTCTAAAATATGTCCCCGGTGGCGCTAAAAACTTGATCGGCGCACGGACCGGTTCTAAGAAACTACCGTAATTGATATGGCGTGTGTGCGAGTTTTTACCCTCTCGCAAGTATACGAATCGTTCGCCACGTATAGTGGTTACGAGTAAGGGTATCGTTCCCACAGGGGAAGTATGGTACGCTTAAGTAGGTTCTACGTCTTTGTTATAGTCACACTATTTATATATGTTATTATTTACACTATTAACATGCAAATAAAGTAAAGGGGAATGGTTAAAAGCAATTTAAACTAACTAATCTAAAATTACACTAAGGCTAAACTAAGATAGCAATAATTAAACTACACTAAATTAACATTAATCTAACTAAATTAACTAAACTAACAAGCTTACCTAATTAAATAATTAAACTAAACTAATCTAAGTACCAACTACACTCATGATTGGTCATGAGAGAGTGTAGTTGTGAGATGATAAATACATGCAATTGCTAGGAATTGGGTTCATGCAATAAATCCACTACCTAGTTGATAGTAATAAGCTTACAAAATTGGTATTAACCAATCTAGTCTAGGATTAGGCACACACACAAATAATCATTCATGCATGCTATTGAGGTCTCAATAGTCTAAATCCTATTACATGTCAATTAATTAGTTAATCAATTAACATGCATCAATTAAGCTCAAGCAAATAACTAATCAACTAAAATATGAATATATTACAATTCCACCAATATTCCAAACATAACCATGTAGTAAAATTACAACAACAATAACAACAAGCTAAGTAAAACAAAAGAGATGAAGAAAACAACCCAATCTCTTAAGGAGTCTTCAAGCTAGCTAGGCTTCTCCTTATTCTTCCAAAGCTTGGAGCCAAAAGATGTTGAGAGTGAGTGTGGATGGTGTGGATGATGTATGTAGGTGTAGTAGTGCAATTGTTAGTGTAAAATTTACTAGAGTTAGGGGATTTTTGTGTGAGTTTGGATATTAGGGATGTGGTTTAGGGTTAGGAAAGAGAATATATATATAGGGGAGTGATTTGGGCATGAAAAGAGCTGGAGTCGGTCAAGTGGGCGGGCTTGTTCCCGGCTGGTAGGCGAGCTCTTGCCCGCCGCGCGAACCCGCCTTGCCCTCGGAGGCCTCTTTCCCGCCGCACGAGCTTGCCGCGCGAACCCGCCTTGCTTTATGGCGACTTCATACCTTCGGGAAGGCTGGCATATGCCCGCCTCATGAACCCACCATGACTTCTTCTCATGGTTGGCGAATTACGCAATGCACCCCTGATCTCTCCCTTAATAGCAGAATCTTCAATCTTCTCCAGAATATTATATTTTAGCCCCTATTTCTCCAAAATGACCCAAATGCCCCTGAATTCCTCTATTTCCCTGAAACACTTATTTAAACCATTAAAATCCCTATTTTACCCAAGAAACGAATACAAAAGATAGGAAATGGGAGCGCTAAATGTGAACATTTGCAGCGCGATCAGGCGCACTGCGTCGATACATGGGTTGAATCGATATAGATCCTAATGTAATACAACTTATTCCTAACAAAAATATGGTTGCTTGGAATCCTCCATGTTGGGCGGTCACCATCTATGGGGTTGTGCTAAGTTGTGGGGTGACTCTCCCCCTTCAACCTTTTATGGCACACTTTCTTACGGAGGCTCAATTGGCTCCCGCTCAGCTCACCCTAAATAGCTATCAGTTACTGATGTGCTTGTGGCACACATGATAGATATTAAACTTGCTTGCCCCACTCCTCACAAAATCAGACACTTGTATACTCTCCAACGGTCTGGTCAAATTGGTACATATTTTATGTTGTTTGTTTCTCCCAACCACTAGATTCCTGTCGGGATTTCAGTCAAGAAGAATGTTAGGGTTGGCACTGAGGAAAAGATGAAAGGCTTTATCTGGGGCTTTCCGACCTCAAATAAATATTGGAAGAACATTTGGTTCTTCGTTGAGGGCAACTGGGGCTTAGCTGTTGCTGTCGAGTCAGAAAGACGTTTGGTGAGGTACATGGTTCCTCAGTTTTTTACCTCTCCGGAGGCCTGGGTTAAGGCGCATCAGTCTTTAGGAGAATATGACAAGGTTAACCTCACATGGGTTGTTGTCTAACCTCTAAAGAAGCAAGTCCTACCTATTTGACGAGAGGAAAATGATCAGGCCCAAGTTATTCCCACAACTATCTGCTAACCACAAGCGTTGTAAGTGTCCTTTCTTCCACATTTATCCATCTTTATAACGAGTACTCATTTTGAATTTTTTGTTTCTACTAGTATTTGATGCGGATGTGGTTTGCGACATACAAGCGTGTAAGGCTAAAGCCGTTTTGGGAGCTAGCTATAAGGATGTTGATGATCAGTGGCGAGTGGGATTGTGCCCTTGCAGGACTATAAAGATAGTGAGGATGAGGACAACTCTAATGATAGGGTTGCCAATGAGCCTATCTCTATGCTGGGAGGATGGGTGCACCGAGTGTGCTAGCTGCTGATCCAAAGAGGAAAGGTAAAGTTGGCAAACCTTCTTCCAAAACTTACACCTCTAGTGCCCAGTCTTTTCCTAAGGACGCCCTACTCTTGTCGTGGAGGGAGTCGAAGTCGAAGATCCTACCGTTAATCTCAACCCTCGAGCTAGGCTTTCGATAAAAATAAAGACGACTAGCCCTCTACTACTGCCTGCCCTCAAGGTCCCATGGGTAGTTACATTTATTAACTCTTCCTCAACCAAGGAAACTGTAGACAATCAAAGGGTCGAGGCTTATGCATTTGCTTCTCTTCCCAAGGTTCATAGCGAACAATTAAAGAGAAAGTTTTCAATAACTTCTACTGGTACTGAGATGCTAATGGGGCTCATTCCTCATCCACTGCTTGTGAACCGTATCTTTCTCTTGTAACTAAGGCCTCTACTACAACTGGTCCTAAGGTTGTCGTTTCTTCTTCGGGTGCCACCCTAGAAGTGGGTGCTAATGTTAAGAGGATGGTTCCTTTTTCTGGCCCCTAATCGTTTACATCTAGCCTGAGTGCCTCTTTTGGATTGCCAGACGGACCCCTTTCCCCTTATGTCATGTTAAGTGCCATGAAATCTTAGCAGGCCTACATCAGGGAGGACTATTGGAGTTGCTTCAAAGTCGACAACTTCTCCAAAAAGCGTGACAACTTTTACAACAATAGTGTTTACGTAAGTCTTCTCATCCTCTCTTTCCTGGTTAAATTCTCAACCCATTATTTTTTCCCCAACTCCTAACCTTATATAGATGGTTTCTGAACTAGCTGATGCTTACCAGGTGAATTATAAGGCGCCTAGAGGCATCACTCAAAGAGAATGAGGAAGCTCGGGCCTTGACTGAGTGGACATGCAAAGAGATACCCAAGGTAAACTAGGAGTTTATGGATAAGTATCTTGTTGCTCAACTTAAAGCCAAGCAAAGAGCTTCGATTTCTGAAGAAGCCAAGTCTGATAAAGGCCTTATGGCTACTACATAAGAATTCATGCTTCAGATCGAGTAAAAGGCTGAAGAGGCCAGATTGGCTTATGAGCGGATGGCTAAGTATCTAAGTTGTCAGTCAGTAGTGTGAAGACACTATCAAAAAAGGCTAGGCTGGAGCTAGATATTTTAGCTATTGACCGGTTCAAAAGGATTCCTTCTTATGATGCTCTTCTTCTCTACAAGTTCCAACGAGGCATGGTTTCTGTAGGGCAATTTTCAAGGCAAAAACGAGGCAACCAAAAGAGCCATTGACAATTGGAACATGTCAATCAAAAAGCACATGGATAGGTCCCTAGTGGTCCTTCAGATTTCGATAAGGGAGTGGTGCGCTTATTGTCGAAGTATAGACAAAGAGTCACATCTTATGCACATTGAAATTCCTATAGAGTGGGCTTTTTCAACCTTCCACGCGAGCCAAAAAGGCTTCATTAGTGGAAAGAGACTAATGTTGGCCCTATGCCTGGCAGAGACTACACTCCTTAGATGGCGAATGAAACATACACGATAGTCTAGCCCTCAAATGAAAGCTTATTGAGTGAATATGAGATGGTGCTCGATAGGGGTGGCAGTAGCGGAAACCAGCCTCAATGTCTTATCAGTGGAGATCAGGTCCTAAGTTTTGCAACCAGCCTCCAGTTTCTTGACTGTTAATTCTCTATTTGTATTTGACCCATGTAGGGTTTATCTTGAATGTACATGGCCTCTTTGGGCTCTTTTGATTTGTTCATATAAATGGAAAATTCTTGTGCACGTACTTATTTGATTCCGTTTCAAAATCAGTTCTTAATCATTAATTTTAACCATGTTCGATGAATTGCCTTGTCTCCACGAGCCTTAATTCATGAGCTTTGGGTCGGTTATGCTTAGATCTATAATTGAGCAGTTTTTATCAACGCTCAGATCTTTTCTTAGCTGTGCTTGGATTTGTCTTTGAGCAATTCTTACTAATGTTTGGATCCTTGTTCAGCTCTAGTAGGGGCATTTGTAGTCTGATAGCTCATTTTTATTTTCGTTTAAAATGAGTTTACTTAGTTATGATTAACTCGGTTGCTGTCTCGACTCTTTGCTTAGGCTAATTTCTAGTCGGTGTCCTGGCCACTTGCTTAGGCTAATTTCCAATCATCTTGAACTTTGGCCAAGCAATGTTCTAGGATCATTGCCCCATTTTATCCTTCTTTTCCCAAGTATACAAGTCACTAAGGACGTCTTCTGGTTTTGTCTGTTATAAGGGTTTGTTGAATCATTAGTGTAGTACTAACACGGCTTCACGCACTCATCAGGTTTTTCCTGATGGCGTACCTGAGTGTTTTTTTTGGCAAAACCAGCATCTTTGGGGTGGTCGGATTGTTGAATATGTCAGTCCGGTAGGAGCGCTAGGTCTATACCAGCTTCTCAGCCTCTTGGGCATCTTCACCCACCACGGCGGGTGTTAGAGCTATGAGTTGTCTTTGATAACAAAGATGTTTTAAGATGATTTGAACACTGGCTTTATAATTCTGAATCATTTTTTGGAATTCTTATTTATTGAACTGTAAATGGACAATATTGTGATGCAGAAAATAATTAGAAAAAATAAACTGAATATATCTAAAAATGCTAAAAACAAATTCAAACTAGAATTGAGTCTAAACAACTAAGCAGTCAATCCTAAGGATGACATGTTATTAAGAGTGCCCTGCATTGCTCGGTTGATGTAGCTTAAGATTTGTCTTGATCGAGGGTTTTTGTCCAAGCTCCTTCTTCTCCCCCGACTAAGGGCTTGTTTCCAATTACACATATTTGGTGCCCATCATTCTCGGTTCTGTCTCTATACACCGTTCGCTCCCTAAGCCATCTCCTAGGATCCCTTCATCACACCTATGTCGAATTTCGTTGGGAACTTATGTAAGTTGGGCAGAGGAAAAATAAGGAATAAAATCAATAGATTTAAGAACGGTAGGTTTCAAAAAATTTCTATCGTCTTCTTGGGACCTTTTTGTATATACACGAATGCGAAAAAGAGATTTGTTTTCATGCCTTTAAAGAACACTCCTTCGTTTTCTTTTCGATCCTTTATCATTAAACCTTCTGAGCTATGTCCCACAATCTAGCAACTGTGTGTGTGTGGGCACATCACGGATTTAGGGAGCAGTTGAATGGAGGCTTGAGAGAACCAGAACGCAATGCCTTGCTTCCTATTGTGAATTCGGCCAACCCCTTTGAGAGAAAAAAATATATTTCTTTTTTCTTTTCCTCTCTAGTTGCCGCACCACCTTGTTCTCCTTATGGTTCCGAATAGTTTCTTTTTCCTAATAAGTATATCTTATATACTAGAATCCTAGGGTTTAGTAATCCAAATTAAAATAGGATTCCAAATCCTTTTTAATTCTTACTCCATTAGGGTTTGAACCTTAGACCTATTTAGAGTAAATAAAATAATCACTTATTATTCTTTTGCTTTTCTCAAGGTTCGAACTTAAAACCTTCATTTAACAATTAATAATTCTTAATTATTAATATGTCAATTAAATAATCATATTATTTAATAATATTTAATTGATCAATTAAATAATATATATTAATTAAATAATCACATCATTTAATTAATTCCCAAAATGTATTTAAGTTACTTTCGTAACACAATTAATTGGACCATCCAATTCTCCGTGAGTCTTGTTACTATCAATCGTAAAAGGCTAGTAAGGGGACCTAATGGACCCATATATAACTATCATTTGTCGATATATATGAATCTTTTCAACTAACAGATCTTAGTGACAGATTCATAAAGATCGTGGCCCAATCCTATATGATCACATCATATAAAGTGTCTCCATTCTCATAACACCATATAAGTAGTCTAGGATAAGACCAATGTACAATATGGAATGGACCGCAGTTACAGATTAACCACAAATAAAGTAACCAGCTTTATTTGCTTTCTACGAACTCTTTAGATTGCATGTCTCAAACTGAATTCCTCTGTATATGACATTTATATACTCAGTTTGAGATTACATTTAGCAATCTTGAATGTTAGCATATATAATATAAACGTATGAATTAATTTATTTGAATGAAATAACTACTTCTTTTATTATTTAATATATAACATTTATAAATTACAAGCTTTAGGGCATAAATCCCAACAACATAACCATCAAAGTATAGGTGGATGTTACTGATTTGGTCTTGTTCACGAAAGGCCTTCCCAACAAAGCGTTGTATGCCCAATTCTCCGTATCGAACACAACAAAGTCTAGCAACACATTTTTCTAGCACATGGATGCCTTGATTCTTATAGGTAATTTTACCGTCCCGAGCGACCTTAACTTTGAGTCTCCGAATCCCTTAAGCAGAATGGTCAATGGCTGCAAGTCTTTCTGGGGGGTGGGGGTATAGTTGGTGTATAGTCCTTAGAATTTTCTATTGCTCCGACCAGTCTTACCATTCTCGTCTTTACGGCCATCTTGGTTCCTGCTGCTCTCCTAGTGGTCGCCCTTTTGGTTTTTTATGTTACCTTCTTTTGGTTTGGAACTTTCTTCGGGACAACCACCATGGACATAATTTCCTCCATGAGCCAGCTGTTCATCTTTAGCCATCGCATAACTGCTTACCATATCCATCAGGTTGGTATAAATGCTCAGGCATTTCCTTCTCAAGTCAAAGGATAGCCGACCATTTTGCAGGTTGTTGGTGAAAGTTGCCACCACATCGTCATCATTGAGATTATGTATTCCCGACACCTCATGTGAAAAACTGTTTAGATAATCCTTCAATGAATCATTCTTCTCCTACTTGAGAGTAGCCAAATAAGCTACAGATTTTCTCCTCTGGATATTTCCCATGAACTGATGTGAAAAAAGCCTGGGTCAATTCTTGGAAATTCTTGATCGTTCCTTAAAGGAGTTTCCCAAACCACCTAAACCTCAGGTCACCGAGTGTTTGCAGGAATGTCAAGCATAGTAGTGGGTCGTTATAGGTGTATTGTGCCATTGCGCTTCGGAAACGTCTCACATGCTCATTTGGATCAGTGTTTGCTTCAAATTGCTCGATATGGGGCATCATGAACCTCTCTAGGAACTGGGTTTAGAGAATGATATCCACAAAGGGGTTTTCGAAGTCATCGTCTAATAAGGCTCTTAGCCTCTGATGACATTTTAATGCTTCAAGCTTTAGGGTCAATTTCTATTTTAAGATGTACCGTTCACCCACGGGCTCACCATCTGTGCCAAAGCATTGATAGATAGTGATGCATGAGGCACCCTGCGAGTATCCGCCTCAATTCGAGTACTATGGGTGCCAAACCTTATTAGTGATTTACCTGCTCGATGTATCATGCGAGGCGGTCAATCACTATCCTCTTATGAGTTAGATCAGCTCCGCCTATGATGACCTCTGTGGATTTCCTCCGGCCCAGAGTCCGCGTGATAGCGTTCTTGCCTATCCCAACCGTCGAACCCTTCACCCCTCAAATGCATGTGGTCCATTCGATCATGCTCGTAGGTTAGAGCATTATGATTATGCTTGGATTCCCTATTTAGCTTTAAAAGCGCATACGGCGTCGGGGTGACAATCTCCGAGCATAATCTTTGGGCTAGACACATGATAGGAATGCTCAACTAATATGGCGAGGTTATCCTAGTTGTTACTGAGAGGGAAATTCCTTGTCTAGCTGCATCTTTGATAACCTTCTGTAAAGCTGCCTGGATCTATTGCAAAGCCTCCGGAGTTATACCAACCGATTGGTAGGTATGGACAACCACTGATTGGCTCCCATTAGCAGGGCTTTCTGTTGATTGGTTTCCTTTTAAGTTTGTATCTCGTAGAGGAGGATTCTGGTTTTGGTCATGGTCTAATCCATCTCCATCTCTGTTGTTTGTCATGCGATACTGTCACAGTTTTTACATGCAAAGGTCTTTCAAGATACACCCCCTCCTTTTAGTGCCAGTTGTTGACTGTGATTTTTCATCGTGTGAAATATCAATTAGTCAACAGTGAAATAATGATTGGTTAATGGTGATAAAATAGAAGACAACAAAATTGAGATACGATTTTACGCTGAAAACCCTAGAAAAGGGAAAAACCCATGGTTGTCGGTGGCAGCGAGAAATATGTTTCACTATGACAAAATGGGTTACACACTCAACTTACTTTTCTCTCTTAATGCTCGTATTTTCGATATTGTTTACAATGATATTTAGGTTGTATTTACACAACCTGCCTGTAACCCTAATTCTTGGTGTACAAGTAAAAGATCGTAGAATCTTGTTAGGACTCTTCTTGCATGGATTGTTTTGATACCTTTTCTTGTTTGGAATTATCACTTAATTAATGGAGTTGATTCACTATCTGATTAGGACTCCTGATATCTTGGAGAAGATCAATTCATTTCCTTGTTGAGGTGTGATTCTAAGCTTCATATCTTGGTGAGATTTCCTTTCCAGTCACCGGGCATTAATGATGCTTATCAGATCCTAATTTGGGTGAGTAATCCTCGATGGGGGAATATCTTGGCCGATCAGAATCTTTCTTTGCTTAGATTCCTTCTTGGCTGAGCCACCCTCTTTGAAGCATATCTATTCATTCGATAGGCGACGTGCCTACTCGGATGGATAACTAGTTAACTTTCGATGACGTGGCACGTCTTCTCTCAGATATCCCTGCTAATTTAATGACATGTTAGCTAGCCAAAATTCACATTCAACAAGCTTAATATAATCTTAATGTTTCCAAAAAATGAGGCAACCCAATTCATGATCTGAGACAATAGAAAATAACATTGTGACATGGTGACCACCGCAAAAAATTAGTTGTCCATTTCTGATTTCTTGAGATTAATAAGCATGTCAGTCCTTGCCTAATAACCAATAATGCATATTATCAAAGTGTACAAATTTCAATTAGCCCTATAATCTCACATTCAAATGCATGCAAAGGTACACTAACAACCACCACCATCATCATCATCATTCATATATAAATAAAAGTGAAGAAAAATATAAAAATGCATGCACACTAAGCACACATTAATTTCCTTCCCAAACCCATAACCATAAGAATCAATTTGATCATTGAAAATAACCAAATTTCCTTTCCTCTACACACTCCCTAAGTGCACATTAATTTCCATGTCCACCCTCATAAACATAAGATTCAATCCAGCCATCGAAAAAAACACAAAAGAGGGAAAACAAAGAATTCTTAATCCTGGTTTATTTTTATTCAGTAAACTACTACATTGTCTATCTTAATAAATTTAAGCAACAAACAATATCAGTCAACTGCATAATATTTGGTACCAGATTCATCTTCATCATAACAAAATAAAAAAATGGATCAAAGAAATAGTTTTTCTAAAACAAAGTAGCTATCTTTACACAACTAAGTGAGCTAGTAAACATATTCAAGATGGAAACGAAAAGCAAAAATGAAACACAGAATTGAGACCTAAGTAAATCAAATTAGTCAAGCATTCGTTGGCTACAAAATCAACGGAATTTGAATTCAATTGAAAACAAGTGTATTTTAGATAGAGAGACTTTTATTCTCAATTTTTTCTTAAGAATTCCCACTTTTGAAAAAAAAATTTGTTAGACACAATGAAAGAAATAGCTTTCATCCCTTCATTTGAGAGTTTGAAATGTAGATTTACCCAAGCTTGAGAGGTGCCATTGATGCACACAACAAAGAAAGAGGGATTTACCTAGATTTTAAGAAAAAGAAAGTGATGAGAGATGAGACTTCTTGAGACGTGATGAAAGAGACGGTGAGTTGGTGGGGTTGGTGAGATGAATTAAGGTGGCGTTTGGTTGGCTGGAATGGGCAGGAATGGAATCCATTCCATATATTTGGTTGGTTAAAATCCAATGGAATGGGCATTACATTGGAATGGTGATTTCACCATTTCGGTGGAATGGGCATTCCATCCAAAAACCAATGGAATGTCCATTCCATTCCAATGTAAAAAATTTATTCCATAAAAGCCCTCATATGCACAAACTACATTCCAAAAATACTCTCCTTTCCAAAAATAATATATTATCATTATATATCATATTTATAATATTATATATATTATATTATTATATATAATATATATTATATATTATATTATTATATAAAATATATATATATATATTATATTATATATATATTATATTATATAATATATATATTATATTATATAATATAATATATATATATATATAATAATACAATATTATATATATATATATATATATATATATTATATATTATATTATTATATAATATATATTATATATTTATATTATATAAATATATTATTATATATAATATAATATAATATATATTTACTATATTATATTATATTATATTTTATATATAATATAATAATATATAATATATAATATATATTTCGGATAAATATATATTATATTATATTATATATATTATTATATTAAATAATATATAATTCAATATATAATATATAATTTTATATTTTATTATTATTATCCAAAATATATATTATATATTATTATATTATATATAATAATATATCGTATTATATAATATATAATAATATTAATATTACTAATAAATAATATTATATATATATATATAATATGATATATATTATATTATATATATCATTATATTTTATAATAATATATATATATATCTATATATGATTTGTTATATATAATAATATATGTAATATTATATATAAATATAATATTATATATATACTTTTATATTTTATTATTATTATTATCCATAATATATCATGCTATTATGAATGTTTTATAATTAGGGGTATTTTGGTCAAAATACCCCTAATTCCATTCCATTCAGTTGTTAACCAAACAAAATAATATTGATTCAGATGATAATTCTAAAGTCCCAACCAAACAAAGAAATCAGTTTTCCATTCCATTCCATTCCCACTCTTATTCCTATTACCATTCCGATTACCATTCCGCCATTTAACCAAATGCCACCTAAATGGGTGGGATCCACATGTAAGATAATCTTGGATAAATAAAGATGGGGTTGGAGGGAAGTTTATTTTATCTCACTAAGAGCATCTCCAACCATGCTCTTTATACTTTAGCTAAATTTTAGTTATTTTAGCTCAAAAACTATTTTAGCTAGCAACTCACTCCAACCATCCTCTCTATTATAGCTAGTCATTAATATTTTAATTTTTTTTGAATTTAAAATATAAATAAATTTATTTTGTTTTAAATTGTAAAAATAAAAGAGAGAAAATCAATCAACTTTAAAATATTAAAAAAAAAAAATAAGAGAGAGAAGATAGGGAGTTTGAAATAGCTCCCTACATTTGGAGAGCCTCTTGGTGGTTCTCTAAAATAGGGAGCCATTTAGGGAGCCCCTTTGAGTATTCTAAAACCATCCCTACTAGCTATTTTAGCTAAGGAGGGTGTTTAGATAGCCCCCTTGGAACATGAGACTATTTTGCTTTTGAGACTAATAAGTAATAATCACATTCCAAAGTATCACCAAACATGGGATAAATACTAAAATAGTATAATCCTAAACCAATCCTAGGTGTCAAACAGGACCTTAATGGCTATTAATAGGAATGGTAAGTTGGTAACTTTTAAAACAAGGCCATTTAAAATAATAATAATAATAATAATAATAATAATAATAATCTTTAAAACAAGGCAAAAAGACCTTATGGTTAAAGACAAAAAGGAGTCAACTTGAAGTAAATGTATGCACCGGAATCAAAGAAACAAGGGATTCGTTTTTTTTTTTTTTTTTTTTAAAAAAAACTTTAAAGGCAGCAGGACCTTATGATTAAAGACAAAAACGAGTCAAGTTGAAGTAAATATATGCACAGGAAACAAAGAAACAAGGGATTCGTTTTTAAAAAAAAAAAATGGTTTCTGACACAAACAATTACAGGAAAAGACTACATAACCCGTGTTGCACGGGATTGGCTACGCAGGAAAAAGGATTGGTATCATACCTATCCTTTTACAACTTAAACATAACCATTGGATTGAGCAAAACCTCATCCAATGGTTTAAAATAAATAAAAAATTAAGAGAGAGGTTTACCTACTACCTGTTTCACCGGTTTCTCTCTCATTTTCATTATCTTGAAGAAAATGATGAGCACCCCTTACTCTCTCATTACAGAAGAAGACGAAGCTTTTGAGAAGCAATCAAGCTCTGTTTCAAAATCTAAAAACCATCCAAATGCAACAAATCTTTGAAGAGAAGCTTTTTCTCTCAACACACATACAAATTTCATACTAATGAAATCCAAATCTACCTCAAATCCATGACACTATTTCTATTTAAAGAAAACCTAAATCCAGATCTGAAAAGAAGAAAAATTTGGAAGATCTCTTCCCAACGCCATCTGAAATGGAGCAAATCTCCTCCCCAAGCAATTTTTGAAATGTCTTTTTTTGGGAAACATATTCAAGAGGATTGTGATTGACGAAGGTGTGTTTGTATCTCATTTTTTTTTCCAGACTATTGCTTCCTCGGGTGCAATGTGACCAGGGAAAGACGCGTCGCCGATCTGGGCGAAAACCCGATGGCACAATGGCCGGAAACGGTGCTGGAACGCCGGGTTGCAAGTCGGGTTGAAGATGGGTTGAACGTGGTCTTAGGGTAGGCGGGTCGGGTAGGCTAGTGAAGAAGACGACGTGACGTCATCATGATGTCACGCCGATGCAAGCAGAAGACACCCAAAACGATTCGTTTCTTTAATTACGTGGCAAGTTTCACTGATTTGAGTGGCAAACTACCGTTTGGTGCCCTGATGCTTTCCATATTCACAGAATCTTCAATAGTCGCTCCATATTTTCATGTTAGCCCCTTATTTCTGTAAGGATTCTCGTTTTGTTGATTGGCTTATTTCGTGGGCAAACCACAAGTTGGGGTTTGGTTGTAAGGGTAGTCTAAGTGATTTGTTGAAGATCAAAGACCCTTTCCAAGACCTCAAGAGGACAAGCACCAAAGGTATATATCTAGTGCTTACATTGTCTTGAAGAGATATAGTTGCACACACACACAACATGCATAAATTTTATTCTTGAATGTTGTGTTTATATTTTGTGTGCATTGTGCTTTATTGATTTATTTAATATCTCTTCTTGCATTTAATTGATTGCATCTTGTTCTATGAAATGCCATGACATGTTAGGCATTAGGATGCATTCAATACCCACACTTGCACTTCATGATTAGTCTTAAGTGTGGTGTAATTCGTTTCCGTTTGTGTGATCGGAAACGTCCGCGCTTGCACGATGGTGTGCATGTCTTAGCGCGATGGTTGACCACTTGAGAAGGTCTCATTCTTCTCTTGGATAAGTGGTAGTTTTGGTTTGGTTGATTGGAGTAAGGTGTCTAGTTTTAAAAGATTGGATTTCAATGTTTTAAGTGTTTTCAAAACTGACCTTTGCATGGTCTTGTGACCATAACATTTTACACAAAGCTTCAAAATGAGTTTTGAAAATTTCTGTACAAACTAGACACCCATACCTTTCCAACGGTATATTATTCGTACTATTTCATGACCGTTTGGATTGGTTTTAAAATCTCCAAAGTTACAACCAAAACAGGGCAACTCTGTTGTTGTCCGTTTCTGACCTTTGGTCACTCAATTGACCATAACTTTTTCTACAGATATCAAAATGTCATTCTGTAAAAACGAGTAGAAATTAGACATCCATACCTTTCCAACGATATATTATATGAAAGGTTTTGATGTCGTTTGGTCATGTTTCGAAGCGCTCGAATGTTGAGTCGCTGCACTGACGCGAGTACCGCGAAAATGCCCATACTTTTTCCATTTCTTCCAAAACGACGTAGTTTCATTTGGGCATTATAAATACATATCTTTCTCATCATTTTGAGAGGAGAGCCACAAAATCAAACCCTAGAGAGAGAGGCTCCTTATTCTTGAGAGAGAAAGAGAGACTTGAGAGAAAAAGCTTAAAGATTACATCTTTATCTCTCTAAACCCATTCCCACATGCACAAATCATCATCTAGGCATCATCTAGGTTCATCTAGCATATGCTAATGCATGGGTCTTCTTCAACACACATGGTATGATTTGTTGAACACTTTTATCTTACATAATTAGTGTTTCTACTTATCAATTTTATCTCTTTTATTACTTGTATGTGTTTAGATTAATTTCTACATACATGATTGAGATTATGTGTTGATTGGGTTATTTATGTTAGCTAGGTTTTCATGCCTATTTTATATCTAGCTAATTAATCTCATTATATGATTGAGATTATTTTTCATAGCTTATTTGATTAGGTCATTATTGCCTAAAAGCTATGCCATAAACATTCTTGTGTGATTTATTGATAACTAGGTTGATAGATTGTTTTTTTAATCAACTAGTTAATCTTTTGAATGTTTGTGGGTTATTTGTGATAGCTTTGTATCTAGGATTGGTTATCCTTTACTTAGCTAAAGTTGTATGCCATGACATATAGCTATATGTGATATCTAGGATTGATTATATTGTCATCTTATAATCCTAGGTAAGCATCTAGAGTACCCTAGCTCTTATTGCAATATTTGGATATCATTGCATATTCACATAGGGTTGTGCATCTCTTTTGAGAGATTTAAGTCTTGTGTGATTGACCGGGATTAGGTCGGACACCGGGAATAGGTGGTCACATAAGCAATTGGACTAGAGCCACTTTTAAAGGCCCGAGTGGTAGAAGTGGGGGGTTATTGACCGGAGTGTTAGACGAGGTCTACATAGGTTGTAAACTCCATTTCAATTAGTGGATTTCGAGGTCCGAGTGTGGCGCACTAAACAGCCCGTGGTTTTTCCCAGTGGTTGGGTTTCCATGTAAACATCAAGTGTTATTTATTATTTCCGCATCTTATTACACTTGTATGTTTATTTGACTTGCTAGGGGTATTTTCATAAAATTGACATGCACGCGAAAATTGGGTAATAATTAGCTAAAATCTATTCACCCCCCCTCTAGCTTTATATTAAACACGCCTCCAGGACTTTTCAATTTCTTAAACCAATGCTCCTGAACTTCCTAAATACATGAAATACTCAATTAAGCCATCAAAATCCCGGTTAACCATCTTAACCATGTAAATGGTCAAAAAAGCCTTTCATTTTTTAATGACATATTTTATTTATTTTCTAAATTAACCAATTAAAAAAGAAAAAAAATAAAGAAACGTGATAAAGAAAAAAATAAAAGAAAAAAAAATTATATGGAGGAGATCTAAAAAATAAAATATTGCTTAATCTACTTGGAGATGTATTGTTAACCTTACTATATTTGATTGTTTATTAATTTATTAAAATTTAATTTTTAAGAAGTTTTGAAGTTTATTATTAATTATTAATTATTTATAATTGAATTTTGCAATTATTATTGTAAAATTTATATCAATTTGTAAGTGGAAATTATTAATACCAAATATTTAATTTACAATTTGGGAAAAAATCGAAACTCGAAACTCTTGAAGATAAATAAGTAATTGAGTATAACAATTTGGGGTGTCCATAACTATTGAATGTACTATTGGAATAAATTTATAAGTCTTGTAAAATAAGATCATATAAATATTAAATAGATAGTTTGAAACCATATAAATATTACCATAAAACTAATTAATACACTCATATCTAAATTTTTTAAGAATAAATAGTACCCTTTATTGAAATGAATATATTCATTTTAATATATTTTATTTATAAACTCTCTTAAATTATTAACACACGCAATTTATATATATATATATATATATAATCATATTAACACACCATTTTGTAATGATGATCCAATTTACTTTTGAAAATATCTCGAATGTAGAACTCTTATGAAAGAGATTATGTAGAACGAGATCGTATAAGGGTCCACAGATTTTCAATTTAGAATTCTCTTATGTATACCGTTACATTGAAAAAAAAACTCATTAATATCTACATCTCTCTTTAAAAAAAAATTATTTTATTTATCGATAGAGTTCATGACTAGACATAAAAGAAAGACAAAAAAAAAAAAAAAAAAGTAAAATAATACTTACCTATGTATGATCAGAGTTTTCTAAATTAGATATCAATCCATTTTATCTCGGCACCTATATTAAATATCAATCCATTTTATTACAAATCAGTGTGGCATGACAAATGCATGCTAAGGATACTTGGACTAAATTAGATTTAAATGCACTATATATTCTCATGTTTGAGCCGTATGACGTAATGAGGTGTTAAAATAATATTTGATTGTACATTATTTGGGATATGATTCTTTTGTCAAATTATTATTTCAATTATAATAATATGAAAAAGGGGAAAAAAAAAAAAAAGGCTTACGGCTAAAATTTGAGTTGATATATACCATGATGTGTAATTGGTGGAAAATGTCACCATTTTCAACTGAATTGGTGGGAAAGTGAATGCTTTAATAAGTTAAGTTTAAAAAGCACCTATTATGGTGAACTACCAAAATTGCCCTTAGATAATCATTTATGTTATTTTGTTTGTACTTTTCTCTCTCCACACTTCCAACAAATACGAACTTAGTAACTCTCTGTCTCTCTACAAATCTCCCTCGACTTTCTTCCTCAACTTATAAACAAGGGACGTGCTTGAGTACAATAAGGTAATATTTCTTGCAAATACTTCTTTAAATATTTTCACATTTTCATTTGTTCATTTTTATATGTTATCCGAGTCTTTTGTAAACGTTAAGCCATTGTGAAATTTTTGGATCTCCGAGACTTTGTAAACCTTGTTCGAGTGTTTTAAACTTGTATCCGAGCCTTTTCATTTTTTGAGTATCCGAGCCTTTTGATGTCTTATCCGAGCCTTTTCATGGCTTGTCCGAGCCTTTTCATTACTTCTCCGAGCATTTACATGGCTTCTCCGAGCCTTTTGAATGAATGACTATTCGAGCCTTATGATGTCTTCTCCGAGCCTTTTCAAGGCTTCTTCGAGCCTTTTCAAAGCTTATCCGAGCCTTTTCTATGAATGACTATTCGAGCCTTCTAATGTATTGTCCGAGCCTTTCCATAGCTTATCCGAGCCTTTTGAAGCCTTCCCCGAGCCTTTTCCATATTCTTATCCGAGCCTCTTTGTAAATGTAATTTGTGAAAAAATTATTATTAATGGTTTGTGATGATTAATTTGACAGCATCATGAATCATGTCAGAATAGTAATATCTTACAATGGCTTATGGGAGCAGTTACCCGATGGAATTCAAAGGTTTGTTGGATCCAATAACCGGGGAATGTATGTGTCAAAGAACATGACTTACGAAGAATTGGTGGCGATCGTGCATACCATTGTCAAGTATGACGCAAACAAATTCGATGTTAATCTATCATCAATAGCAATCGTTCCTAGTAGTACATGTCGCACATTTATAAGAAATGACAACGATGTCCAGTTTATGCTTGGGGAAGATCGGGTGATCCCTCAAGTTTGTGTCAGTGTAACTAAAAGAACAGCTGGACATGTGATAGGGAATGATACTCCTCCTCCTGAAAATACCTAACAATTTGGATCGTTTAGCGGTAGTAATCAAGTGTTCACACAAAGGAGTGGCACCGAAGGTGGGGAAAACATGTGTGTTGTCCCACCTGTAGTGGTCGACCATGCAGCTGTAGTTGAACCTCAATACGGCGATGTGTTTGGCTGTGGAATTGAGATGAATGATCACCAGTACAATGAGCAGTACAATGAGCATGTAGATGATGTTCAAAATGTGGAAGAAGAACCTGCACAAATTTATACACGTGGAAGACGTGTACAAGACCCTGTGACTACACCGGATATGCCTCGGACTTTTGAGGTCCGACATAATATAATTGCATCTGATTTCGATAATACGACCACGTGGGTTATTCCCGAAGCGGATTCATACTCGTTTGGTATTGGTATTGGTATTAGTAGAAGTAGCACATTGCCAGCAACGCAATAACCTAGAACCATGATTTATAAAAGTCAATCTTTTCCAAGTAAAAAGGATTTGAAGAGGCTAGTTGGCCATTTTACAATGCGGCAGAACTTTGAATGGAAGGTGAAAAGGTCTAATAAGACAACTTTACATCTGGTTTGCATCATTGACGACTGTACGTGGAAATTAAGAGCGGTGATGAGAGATGAAGGGACTTACTTTCAAGTCAGAAGTATTGTCAACGAACACAGTTGTCCCTTGGAGGAGGTTCACCGTCACCACAGACAAGCTAGTACAATCACAATCGGAGAAGTCATTGCACCTAGACTTCAACAACATGATGGTCGTCTCATGCGTCCAAAGGATGTAATCGCCGATATGAAAACAATGTATGGCATCCAAATCATGTACAGTAAGGCACATGATGCCCTGCAATATGCACTGTCATTAACCTATGGAACGCATGAAGAAACTTTCCAACTGCTGCCATCTTTTGCATACGTTCTGAAACAACAAAATCCTGGCACAATCACTGACTTACAGTGCGCAGACGATGGTAAATTCCTTTGCTTTTTCATGTCGTTAAGGTCCTCAATTAGAGGTTTTCGGAGGTGTATACGTCCTGTAATTGCAATTGATGGTACCCATTTGAACGGAAGATTCGGGGGTACAATGTTTGTTATAACTGCACAAGATAGAAATGAACAGGTGTATCCAATTGCTTTTGGGTACGGTGACTCAGAAAACAACATTTCATGGGAGTGGTTCTTGGAATGCTTGAGGGGTGCCCTTGGTCATATAAATTATCTAGTTTTCATTTCCGATCGTCATGCAAGCATCAAAGCAGGGATCTCTAAAGTGTTCCCTTATGTAACTCATACCATATGTTGTTGGCATTTTGGTGAGAATATGAAGAAGCGATTTCATAGAAAGGATGTTGCCGATATAATGGATGACGCAGCTAGGACATAAAATGAATTGGATTATAACCGGCACATGGAGGAGTTACGTAAACTGCACAAGGGTGCATTCGATTATGCCATTGCTGCCGGTGGATATCCATTAATAGGGACAAGAAAAGTTCTAAATATCCAAGGAGTGTTGGGAACCTTGAAACTTCTCTCACTATTATCCTTACCGTAAAAGTTTGGATATTTAGAGGTTTTCTTGTCCCTATTAATGAATATCCTTAAAAAAATTAATGTTTTTAATTTTTTCATTTATTTATTTAAACTATTTATTTATTTAATTTTTTAAAACTATTTATTTATTTAATTTTTTAAAAAATATATGTATTTATTTTTTTTAAACTATTTATTTATTTGATTTTTTAAAACTATTTTTTTATTTAATTTTTTAAAAATTATTTGTTTATTTATTTATTTTAAAACTATTTATTTATTTAAGGAATCATATTTTTTATATAAATTTTTTATTTTATTAAAGTTTATAAAGTTTTTGGTTAAAAGGTAAAAAAAAAAAAGAGTATAAAATAATATAACTAGGGGCATTTTAGGTATTTTTAAAGTCAAATTTAAGTCTTGGGGGTGTTGGTGTATAATAACAAAACTTTTCCAGCTAAGTGTAACTTGCCCAAACCTCCAGTGGTTCAGTGTAATTTGCCCTTATTAGAAACCTGGAGATAATCTTAGATGCAGTCGGGTTCATTACCTTATAACCACTAATGTCATGACATATGGCATAAACATCCAAATTGGTATGCCACGTGGCATGATCTCTGTGGCGAGTGCATTGCTTATGGTGCACTGAAAACTCTCTCTTGAAACTTGATGATGACAAAGGAAAAGAAAAGGGAGAACAAACAAAGAAGAAAAGGAAGGCAATAGGCTCAATAATTTATAGTATTGTTGGCAATAGGCTCAATAATTTATAGTATTGTTCGATTGTCCCCACAACTCTTGGTAAAATCAATTTTTCCAAATAAAAAATATCTCTATCATTTCACTGTTTCCAAGAAGACAGAGAAAGAAACATGGGATGGGTGCCATTTTCATTTGAATAGGAAAGCATAGACAAACCGTTGACTTAATATGATATCTTTTTACACCAACAATAAATATAATAAGAGTGAAATTTATTTTCGTTCCTCTAGTTTGACCTCATAGCCAAACTCATCCCCTGGTTTTCAGTATTATGTTGACAGGTTTTTCTAGTTTTCCAAAATCTGTATTTTGGTTCCTGCCGTCCAATTCTGTTAGAGTTTGCAAAGATTTCGTCAAAGTTTAGAGGGTAAAATCATAAACTTACCTGGTGAGCTTCTAGAAACTATTTTTACGAAGGGTAATTACGTAATTTGATTTATAAATAAAAAAATTAAAAAAACATGGAAATTCAAATAATAAAAAGTCTCCAAATTGAATCAAATATTTTTTGCTAAATAGATTGAATCAAAATTGACCACAAAATAGTTAGAAGAAAAAAAAATGTTACCAGAACTCTCATGCTTCTCCAATGGAGATTCCAACCAAACATCAACAAAAATTCCAATGCCTAAGTCCCAACACAGATTCACATCACACCCAACAAAAAAAAATTAAACAATAATCTCCAACCAACCCAAAAAATTCACAACTAAACAACAATCACCACCACCCAAATCAAACCAATATATACCAAAAACAAATCAACTACCGAATCATAAAAGTACCATCACCATTGGAATGGAACCCAATCGAACCCAGAAACCACCCACACCCAAACCCAATCAAACCCAACAAACCACACCGTCAATCGAATCCAACCAACACTGATCCGATCAAAGAAGAAGAAGAAGAAGAAGAAAAGAGATAGAGAGTAGATGGGTTTGGTTCATGCCAGCGAGTTCGTTTCTTCTTCGTCGTCTAGCGTTTGTTCGGGCCGTCGTCACGCTTGCTGGTGAAGTGGTGGTGGTCTGGTTGGTTTTGATGGTGATTTTTGATGGTTTCGAGAAATATATATATATATATATATATATATATAGAGAGAGAGAGAGAGAGAGAGAAGAAGAAGAAGAAGAAGAAGAAGAAAAAAAAAAGAAGAAGAGGCATCGAGAAAGAAGAGAAAGAATGGTGTGGGTGGTGTTTTGGCGAGCTAGGGTGTGGTGTTTGTATAGTGGTGGTAAGCTTTAGAAGGGTGATTTCGGTAATTTCATGTGTAAGCTTTACTTCTTTTTTTCTTCGTCTCCAAACAAATAAAGCCGTCGGGAAGGCCGCTCCGGCGACATTGTTCCTACACCTGGGTTGTTGGGATTTATGACCTAAAGCTTGTAATTTGTAAATGTTATAAATTCAATAATAAAAGAAGTAGTTATTTCATTCAAATAAATTGATTCATACGTTTATATTATATATGCTAACATCCAAGATTGCTAGATGTAATCTCAAACTGAGTATATGAATGTCATATACAGAGAAATTCAGTTTGAGACATGCAATCTAAAGAGTCCGTAGAAAGTAAATAAAGTTGGGTACTTTATTTGTGGTTAATCTACAACTACGGTCAATTCTGTATTGTATGGTGGTCTTATCCTAAACTACTCATATGGTGTTATGAGAATGGAGGCACATTATATGATGCGATCATATAAGACCGGGCCATGATCTATATGAATCTATCACTAAGATCTATTAATTGAAAAGATTCATATATATCGACAAGTGATGGCTATATATGGGTGATCTAAATCCTGAGTGTCTTACTGGCTCATTCAAGTTAGATCGTGGTTTTTGATTTACCATGGGTGAGATCAAAATAGTATTCTCGGGCAATATCTCCGTATCTTGGAATCACGGTTTGGCTTGTGGCTGGGAAGGTCTGCACACAATAGTGGAATCCACTCCTTCTTGCGAGAAGTAGATAAGTAGTTTCCTTAAGGGTTGATTCGGGGCTTGAACGATTAAGTGTGCTCTCCTTCTTCCGTAAAGGAATGAAGGATATAATCATTCAAGAAAATCAATGGTACTTAAAAGAAAAAATATAATTAGAGAGGTATAACGGACTTTATGACATAGCTCTAATTATGAACTACTTGTGAAGGATCATACCATATGTAATAGCTATATCGATGAACACTGATAAATTAGTTGCGTAAAACATCTACAGTTACGAGAGTACAACCTTGGGTTTTTAGTAGAATAACTCTGAGGTTAATAATTGTGAAATATTAATTTTTTAAGTATTATTGGAGCTCAAAGCTGTGGGTCCATTAGATCCCCTTGTTAACCCTTTACAATTGATAGTAACAAGACTCACGGAAAATTGGATGGTCCAATCAATTAATAATTAAGAATTATTAATTGTTATATGGAGGTTTCAAGTTCGAACCTTAACAAGAGCAAAAGAATAATAAGTGGTTATTTTATTTACTCTAAATAGGTCAAAGGTTCGAACCCTAGTGGAGTAAGAATTTAAAAAGGATTTGGAATCCTATTTTAACTTGGATTACTAAATCCTAGGATCCTAGTATATAAGATATACTTATCATTAGATAAGTAGTTTCCTTAAGGGTTGATTCGGGGCTTGAACGATTAAGTGTGCTCACCTTCTTCCGTAAAGGAATGAAGGATATAATCATTCAAGAAAATCAATGGTACTTAAAAGAAAAAATATAATTAGAGAGGTATAACGGACTTTATGACATAGCTCTAATTATGAACTACTTGTGGAGGATCATAGCATATGTAATAGCTATATCGATGAACACTGATAAATTAGTTGCGTAAAACATCTACAGTTAGTGAAATAACTCCGAGGTTAATAATTGTGAAATATTAATTTTCTAAGCATTATTGGAGCTCAAAGCTGTGGGTCAATTAGGTCCTCTTACTAACCCTTTACAATTGATAGTAACAAGACTCACGGAAAATTGGATGGTCTAATCAATTAATAATTAAGAATTTTAATTGTTATATGGAGGTTTCAAGTTCGAACCTTAATAAGAGCAAAAGAATAATAAGTGGTTATTTTATTTACTCTAAATAGGTCAAAGGTTCGAACCCTAGTGGAGTAAGAATTTAAAAAGGATTTGGAATCCTATTTTAACTTGGATTACTAAACTCTAGGATCCTAGTATATAAGATATACTTATCAAGAAAAAGAAACCATTCGGACCCCTAAGGAGAACAAGGTGGTGCGGCAACTAGAAAGGAAAAGAAAAAAGAAGTATTTTTTTTCTCTTAAAGAGGTTGGCCGAATTCACAAGAGGAAGCAAAGCGTTGCGTTCCGGTTCTCTCAAGTCTCCATTCAACTGCTCCTTGAATCAATGACGTGCCCACACACACAGTTGCTAGATTGCGGGATATAGCTCGGAAGACTTAATGGTAAACGATCGAAAACACAACGAATGAGTGTTCTTCAAATGTATGAAAACAAATCTCTTCCTCATATTTGTGTATATACAAAAGGTCACAATAAGACGATAAATTTTTTGAAACCTATCATTCTTAAATCTATTGATTTTATTATCAACCTATTTTTTCCGTTGCGCGACTTACATGGGTAGCGCGTGTCCCGGTGGCATCGCCGATGTGAGATGTGAGATGTGAGAGAGGAGAGAGGAGAGAGGAGAGAGGAGAGAGGAAAGAGGGGAGAGACGTGTTTTTATAATAGGATATTTTGGTAATCGTAAAAACACGGCTATAAATAGTTAAATTTTCGTGAGTGATAAAAAAAAAAATCCATCCCTAATGTTTCAATCGGCTAGTTTTGATTTATTTTTTTATTCCCTTTAGAAATAGACCATTAAAGTAAGGGAAAGAATCATTTTCCCCATTATATTATGCCATATTGGTAAATCTCCCCCCAATATTTTGCTTAATGGTCATTTTCCCCCCCTCTAAACAAAAGTATTCACCAAATACTCCCCTACCGTTACTTTTTCCGTTAAAATGACAAATTGGCCGTTATCTTGAAGGGTATTATGGTAACTTTAACAAAAAATGAAGGGAAATTATCATTACCCCCCTGAGGTTTGCCATATTAGATAAACCAATCTCTCTAGTTTCAATAATAGTTAGTCAACCCTCTAAAACTCTAAATATTAGTCATTTTGCCCCTTCTATTAAATTAAAAAATAAAAACGCCTACATCAAGAATTGAACTTTCGACCTTGTGCTTAAGAGCCACACGTTGAAACCAACTGAGCTACTAAATATATATATTTATATAATATAATTATTTAAAACATATTATATATCAATAGGTTGTTTGATTCCTATTCGAGTAATTAATTCTATAATAACAAGATGTAGTTCCAGTTTTTTAGTTCCATACCCATTTGTAATCATTAACAAAATAAAACAATTACAATTAAGGATATGGGTGGCGGCACCACCTAGACAAAGAAAGATAAAATTGAAGTGGTGTGAGGCTGTGAGCACCACCGGTGAATTATTAAAAAAATAATAATAATTGTTTATTTATTTAATTATTTAATTAATAAAATTAATAATAAATAAAACAATACATAAACTTCTTTATGTATAGATGATTAATTCCAAATTAATCACTACAGTTATGGAGATCAAGGGATGGCATGGGGACACATGAATCTATAATTTCAAGCTCTAATAAATCTTTAATAATTAATTAAACTCTTTAATTAAATATTAAATTTATTCCACTAAAAAACTGGAACTGCAATCTTGTTATTATAGAATTAATTACTCGAATAGGAATTGAACAATCCATTGATATATAATATGTTTAAAATAATTATATATACACACACACACACACATTTAAATCAACAATCATTTAACAGCGAGCTAGAGTAGCTCAGTTGGTTGGAGCTTGTGGTTCTTAAGCACAGGGTCAAAGATTCAATTTCTGATGGAGTTGTTTTTATTTTTTTAAATGATAGAAGGGGGGAAAATGACTAATATTTAGAGTTTTATGGGGTTGACTGACTATTATTGAAACTAGAGTGACCAGTTTATCTAATATTGCAAACCTCAAGGGAGAAATGATAATTTCCTTTCATTTTTTTTTTTTTGTTAAAGTTACCATAATACCCTTCAAGATAACAACTAACTTGTCATTTTAAAGGTTAATTGTACAAACATACCCTCTATTTATCTAATAAAGTAAATTTTTAAACAAATGCCCTATTCAAACACAAACATCCCAATTGGAATGTGCTTAGGGTATGGAAAGTCAATAGTGCCCTTGGGTAAAAGGGAGAGGTTATTTTGATGAGTAAATTTCACAAACAACCTTGAATTTAGGTGTAATTGTATAAAAAAAAAATTTTCTTTCTAATAATTACATAAATATACCCTACCGTCATTTGACTTTTGTTAACTTTAACCTTTAACCATATTTGTATCCTAAAATGACTAAACTACCCTTAAAAAATATTTGCTTACAAAATTGAAAAAATAAGTACAATTTTTTTGTTGCTTTTATTTTCTTTTTCTTTCTATCATTTGTTTTTTTTTTTTTTTACATTTTCCATATCCTCAAACACCAAATTTTCAAATTTCAAAAACCAACTTTATCACCAAAACATTCAATTTCATACTCATTAACCCACAAACAATTTCATTTTATCAACACAATCAAAACCCAACAACAATTACATTTAATCAACAGAATCAAAACCCACAAAACTCACTAAACACAATCAAAACCCACTAAACACAGCCATTTTTTCCAGTTTTGTGGGTTCTGATTGTGTTAAAAAAAATGATAGAAATAAAGCAACAAAAAAATTGTACCGATTATAAGTATATATTTTTTAATATATTTAAATAATAAAATAAAAGATAAATAAGTTTTCAAGGGTAGTTTAGTTATTTCAAGATACAAATGTGGTTAAAAGTTAAAGTTAACAAAAATCAACTGACGATAGGGTATATTTATATAATTATTAGAAAAAAAAATGAATATTTATACAATTACACCTAAATTCAGGGTTGTTTGTGAAATTTACCCACCAAAATAACCTCTCCCTTTTAGCCAAATGCACTATTGACTTTCCATACCCTAAACAAATTCCAATTAGGATGTTTGTGTTTGAATATGGTATTTGTTTGAAAATTTGCTTTATTATATAAATAGAGAGTATGTTTGTGCAATTAACCCTCATTTTAACGGAAAAAGTAATGGTAGGGGGGTATTCGGTAAATACTTTTGTTTAGAAGGGGGAAAACAGCCATTAAGCAAAATATAGGGGGGAGATTTACCAATATGGCATAATATAGGGGAGAAAATTATTCTTTCCCTTAAGGTAATTGTCTTATAAAGTTGAAGGGCATAGATGTCATTTCAATTTGAAATGACGGTGAAGTTCAGTGGATTCAACCAGTGTCGGGATTCTTTTTAGCATTTAATTTGTTCAAGCTGCTGCAGCGCTGCTCTCTCTATCTATCTGTTCCTCGCACTCACGCAGACATAATTGGCATAGCAGCTGCAACATTATCTCCCATAGATGGTGCTCAAAGCAGGTACGGAAATGAATATATAGTTGTATATGTCAATTGAGCAAATTTTCGATTCTATAATTCTATTGTGCATAAATTTTCAGTAGTTCTTTTGTCACTGACATATGAACTGTGAATCCATTATGGTATAGTTGATTAAACAACATTAGATCATTGATTTAAGAAATCAGAATGACTGTGTGGTTTGATAGGAATATATAAAATGATTGATTTTATTGTGCGTACATTTCCAGTTGTTGGGGGTTTGATCCTGATGAAGAGGAAGAGAATGATGGAGGTGTTTCCTCCAAGCTTGCGGGAGCTGTGGAAGGAATGGGAGCTGAGAGCACTGGTTCTGACCAGTCTCGTCGTACAAATAATTATGATCGTTTTGGGCAATCGCAGGAGGTATATTCCTAAAACTTGGATTAAATGTGTTGTCTGGTCTGCCTACTTGCTCGCAGATTCAGTGGCGACCATTGCCCTTGGCCTACTCTTAAATGATCTGGGTCAAATCTATGAAAAAGGAGGAAAGCTTGATCCTGAATCAGAGCTCAAAGCCTTTTGGGCACCATTTTTGCTGCTGCATTTAGGTGGCCCTGATACGATTACAGCTTACTCTCTGGAAGATAATGAGTTGTATTTAAGGCATGCATTTCAACTAGCCGTCCAAACAGGGGCGACATTATTGATATTTTTATTGGGATGGAATGGTTCCCATCATTCAATTCTATCAATACCAATGATTATTGTTGGGGTCATCAAGTATGGAGAGAGGACATGGAGTCTTTGGTCGGCTAGCAGTGATCGTCTTAGAGACACTATGCTCACTCCTGCTGATCCTGGTCCAAACTATTCCAAATTGGCAGATGAGTATGCTTTGAAACATGCAGAGGGGTTTTATGTGGAGGTAGAGGAGCTGAAAGATGATCAGGGTGGGATAGATTTACCAGAATCTGCAGCAAAGTCCACCCTTGATGCCAACAACATAAGAACAGCCCATGCCTTGTTCGGCACATTCAAGCGTTTGTTTGCAGATCTCATCCTCAGTTTCCAAGACCGCGAGAAGAGTCTATCTATATTCCAGAGTTTGTCGAATGATATTGATAAGGCTTTCAATGTGATTGCAATCGAACTAGGATTCATGTATGATTTGCTCTACACCAAGGCAAGCGTAATCTATACTCCTTGGGGTCTAATAAGCCGTGGTATCACTACTTCTCTCACTTGTCTTGTGTTGGTGATTTTCTCTGTTAGTGACAAGCGGAAATATTCCAAAAAGGTAGACGTATACCTAACCTTCTTGTTGCTGGTTGTGGCTATTATTCTGGAAATATATGCAGCTCTTCTTCTTCTTTTCTCAGATCAGTCAAAACGGTGGTTAATTGAGCATAAGAGAACTTCCATTGTCAAATTCATCAACCGTTATAGTACTATACTGGTTAAAGTACCAAGATGGTCTAATTACATGACCAAATACAGTATTACATGCTTTTGCCTCAAAGAAAAACCTGGTCATAAAATCTTGAGGCTCTTTCACTTGGACAAACTACGGGAAAAGCACCGATATAAAACTTCTGAAAAAGTTCCTGATATTTTGAAAAAGTCTATCTTCAAACATGTTGGCGAGAAATATAGTCAGTTCAAGGAGAAGCAGGGAACGAACACTAGTATCAGAGACTTGTATGCTCAACCGGTGGGAAGTGTTGTACTTAAAAAGTACAATCTTCTTGATGATAAAGAATGGAGTAACAAAATTGAGTTTGATCAAAGCATCCTAATCTGGCATATTGCAACAGATCTTTGCGGCATTGATCAGGATTCAAATGACACCAATTGTAAAACGAGCAAGCTCTTGTCAGACTATATGTTGTATCTCTTAGTTATGCATCCTTTTCTGCTGCCGGTTGGAATAGGCCTTATCAGGTTCCGAGACACTGAATCTGAGGCCAGGAGCTTTTTTGATGAGCGAACGTCTATCTTTTCTATAAACTCAACTCAAAGTCACAACAACCAAACTTCTCAGGACCAGGGAACTCATCAGAGTCACAATGACAAAGCTCCTGACATTAGGACCAAGAGAACTCAAGCTATTACAATGCTACTTAAAGTGAAAACTCATGTGCCCCCTATCAAAGTGAAAGGAGACAGAAGCAAATCTGTATTGTTTGATGCATGCAGGCTTGCTTCGGCATTGAACAAGATTTCAGATAAAAAGAAGAAATGGGAGATGATAAGAGATGTTTGGTTGGAGATGCTAACTTATGCTGCTTGTCAGAGTAGAGGGAGTCAACATGCTCGGCATCTGAGACGAGGCGGAGAGCTTCTCACTCATGTCTGGCTTCTAATGTCGCATTTTGGCCTGACCGAGCAGTTCCAGATATCACAAGGTCATGCAAGAGCTAAATTGACTGTGAAATAAATGTTAAGGCCACTCTATTGTTAGGACGTAATGCAGATATGGTGTTGTTAGATAACTTGCATTAACATGGTTTAGTTATTTATGCTCTTACTGCATGCAACATTTTTCTCCTCCCGTGTACTTTATAACACTCAAATTCTTCAAAAAGATAATAATGCATGTTTAAGGGTGAATATATAGATATTGGAATATTACAATTAAGGGTTCTTCGGAGTTCGGAATGGGATAATGGGATACGGCTCGAATCCACTATTAATAATAATTTCATTACAATTAATAATTATTTCCTTTAAAATCATAAATTCTTTGAGTGTAAAAGGATAAGTTGGAGGAGATAGAAAATTTTATAGAAAGTGGCAATGAAATAATAATTTTATAGCAATTAATAATTATCTACATTAAAAAATTTCCAAAATTTATCTTTGATGAATTATTCACATAAAACATTTTTTTTTTAAATATTACATAAATTCAGAATATTCATATAAAACAATTAAAGGTGGCAGTATAGCACTGGTTTTAAACTTTTAATACTTTGTAATGGTTTACATTCACGTCCCACCTTACCTAAAAATTATAGGATAAATATGGGTGACTTTATTGTCATCAAAAATAATTCTTAAACACATACAACTTTTTAATGAAGATTGAAAAATAACCATAAATTATTAAATTGACGAGATGATATTAGTTCAGTAGTATATTGTATACCCCTTACATCTACGTCATAAGGTTGTGAGTTCGAACCTCCCCCTCTTCAACATAAACATCAAAAATAAAATTCTCAGTAAGAAAATTCATTCAAATTGCTCCAAATGCTCCATTTGATTGTTAGATAACATATAGAAAATGACGAAAACTATCAAAGACATTGGGATTTAACTGGAAACATCAACTTGTAGAATCTTTTACATGATTCTTGTGGGAACTCGCTGTCTAGAGTCTAGACTACCGCTCCTTTGATCTAGACTACTAAGCTCACGACCTCAACTAAAACAATTGATCATGCGACCTAAACTACTGCTCTTGTTATCTAACCTTGGACGATTGGCCCCGCTACCTGGTGAATGTTACAACTACTAAGTCTGAATGGAATTAAACTCGTGAAGTCTAACTAAAGAACTCAATCAACTTGTATTTTTGATGCTACTAGAATAATTGGAGAGCTTGGCCGCCAAACATTGTACCTCATTGCAACGTTTTTGCTACATAATTGCGATCTTTAATGGAATCCCAATGAACAGTACAGAAAAATACATTATCTACATCACATGATCAGTTTTAAAATGTAAAGGTACACTAAAGACTGGAGTAGTAACATGTTACATACTATGTCTATGTAGATGTATTATGAAAAGATGATAGCAGCTCCTTGTTCCTTGCAAATATATAACCCATTATAGCAGAAATTCACGCATTCGAACTGGCCTTTTTACAGCATTTGTAAAACCCTACATAGGAAAATCAAAAACAATAAATAATTAACAATTTGAGTAAGTTTCAATATAGGAAGAATCTCTGGAAACTAAAGTTTTTAACATACATTGTCGGCACAGGCTGTAAAGCAAAATGATGAGTACCGATAGTAAAGTTGGGACCAATTTGGTCAAAAACGAAAAAGTTGCACTCTATTTAGAATTAATAAAAAAAAAATTGGGACTTATTTAGCAATTGCCCTAATAATAATAATAATAATAATTGACTGATATATTCCACACATCCATTTTATACTTCAGGACAGTAGATAATCTTTAATCATTACAGAGAAAACTTGACAATATAGAACACGAGCTTATATACTTGCATTACAAAACTGGTAATAATGACGGGAATCTCTAATAAGATGGTTCAGTGCAACATATAGATGTGCGCTACGAAATTTATTCAGCATTGCCATATATCTTCACATCAGAGTATATCTGTTGTGACAAACTCTAGAATCTAATCCTCCAAATTAAACTTATATCTTGAATTTAATTGGAAAAAAAAAAAAAATAGATAAGGTAAATTTTTGGCATCATCTTATTGATAATTTACTCGATGCATAACTTCATATTCTAGAAGGCTTTTTTGGCCTATAGAACTCCCAGACAAGTCATCTAATTAACTATACAGAGAATAGCTAAAAGGTTCTTATAAGCAGAATGAAGTGATAAAAAGAAAAGGCACAAGAAGAGCATTGGACTAGTTGACTCAACATGTGGCACTAATTATTTAACAAAAAATTCTAACCGAGATTACTGCCTTTTGAAATGGTGCATAGTGATTCTGTCTCAGTGTAACTACAGAACCTTTAAAGTACAAAATCCGTGCCATAACCAGTCAATCAGGTACTTTAAAAGTTAGTACATTTGATCCTAATTATATCATAATTCGCATTTATAAGATGACAAATACATATATAATGAATGCATAGTAACATACCTCATTAAATTTAAATAACAGAGGTAGTGAATCTCTTTCCACCGTTGCCTTCTGTACTGCAGCATCAGTATTCTGAGAATCTTTACCACTCAATTTCCTAAACCTGATTTACAAACAAATAAGATTTTAAGAGGATATAAAAGGGATAACCTGCAACATATTATGATAACTATTTAAATGTAGAAACAATAAGATCTTCGTTCATAAACAAGTATTCATATAAGGTTTACTACCCAAGGATTTGCCCCCTAAAGAACAAAAGGAAGCTGATAAGTTATTCTCATGTCTAGATCTACATGTAATCAGAAGAAATACACCGCTGATACAAGACAGGAAGTGTACCAGTAGAGTCATGAGGGAACAGAATCTTAGAGGTAAGTGTTAAGTTACAACTCAACCCAAAAACTTAAGCTTATAGGTAAGATTCCGAACAGTAGTATTAAACTCTAAGAGACTAAGACACCCTCCTACCTGCAAAACTAATGGATTTACTACAAGGACCAAGCCCAAAAAAAGACGAATATTAATGTGAAACAAGTTCAAATATAATTACGTAGAGTGAATTGAACTAGCACCTCCAAGTAAAACTGGCTCTAATCATTAGACCACAAGTTCAAATTGTTCTCAGCTTCACTGTAGTACTCAAAACTTTTTTATTTACATCAAATGAGTGAAACCCTCAATAACACTAGTAGATGCATCACACTTCATAATCTCATCAATCATAATGTCTGAGATATGGAAAACAGATAAACAATAAAGAGATATATACTTGATTTTGATGAGAGTCCTAAGCCTTTTGAAAAGAAGGAAAGGATTTCACATTTGCAAAACTATTACCCATCATAATAAACATGAGCATGATGGTAGCTTCAATCATGTTGTAAATAGCTTAAAGATCAGTTCTTTCAGGTTTTTACAATGAAGGTACAGATTAAGGGAGTATTTTATTGCACTGCATGAATTGGTTGGTAGCTCCCTATTTTTATTAATTACTAATTCATAAACAAAGTGATTGTAAAAGACAAATGAAGCAGTAGGCGGCATATATACACATGTGCGCAAGAAAATACCGGTCAAAGAAATTGGCAGAACCATTGGAAGGCTTCTTCTTATCTCCAGAAAATTTCAATTTCATACTGGTTGAGGCACTTCTACTAGAATCCAAGGTTGATAATGCTGTATGGGTACTTGGATTACATTGCCGTGGATTAAATACATTCTTTGCATCTCCCCTCTTATCAGCAACACATGCAGCTGAATGACCAATCGTTGTAGACTCTGCTTTACTACTTCCCTTCCCCATTAAGTCATGGTTTTCCTTCTGTCCATTGGTCAAATGCAAAGACTTTCCGATGCTTACTTGCATAATTCTTTGCTTTTCTACCTGAAATATAAAATCGATTATGATGAAAAATTTCCAGTCTGGAAATAGCAAATGGCACAACAAATTTTAAGTGTTGCAAATTTTCATATAGGGAGACACTGAATGTAAAATTCCTCAAAATGTCTGAATCAGCAAAAGAGAATCATAAACTCGGAAAAATAAAAACAACATAAATTCGTATCTTCAATATCTACTAGTCCTTTTAGAGCTAGAAAAAGGAACATAAATCACATGAAGGATGTTCAAATTGGTGCTACAGTGACCTTTGTTACATATGCTGTTCATTATAGTTTCAGAAGGAGCAAAACTGTGCCTCAAGGTTGGAATGAACATGAATTACTGTAGCACAGCCTCCCTTCAGTTTGGCTTCAAAGCCCATACGCTAATAGAGATGATAACATTCTCATTAGAAAATGATAGCTTCGGAAAAATTCTTAGTTTACATTCTTATTTGTTAACTAGCAGAAATCCAATCAATTTATGCAAGGACACTGCATGTAGTGTGTCTGGTAGGTGCCCAGCATGCAAACCATGAAATATTAAAATCTGCAGCATGGGCTTCCCTGCCAGCTATATGAACACCAAACATGTTAGGATGGCTGACAGAAAATGAGAAAGCATGTCCATGCTTTTCAAAACTTCAAACTTCCGAAGTTCAAAAATCGCCATTTTGCATATTCATTGCACTTTTAAAAAGGGATTTGATGACAATAGTAATTAAATTGTTACTAAAATTTCTCAAACATAGCAGATGTGTTTACTGCATTTATTACTTTACATCATTTATAACACAGACAATGGTTTCTACATTTCAACACCTCACCCTATCAATTACTAGGAAAAAATGAAGATTTTCATCTAGGTTTGGCCTTTCAAACTGCACCCAGTATGAAGGGAAGCTCTTTCCAACTAATAGTTCTATGAACATTGAAGGGCACAAACCCATTTTATCAAGGATTAGTGAGATTGACAAGTTATTACAAAATAGAAATTCCAGTGAAAACTAGCCTGGCCTCTTTGTTTTTACTTTTCCTTTTTGAAGCCAAGTTAGTTTTTCCAAAGAGATATAAAGCATTTTCAGCAAACCACTTAGTAAAGTACAATGCTCACCTCGTGCACCAAAACCTGCTTCATAGCTAAGGAAAGCTCATAATGACCTGATAGATAACCCTGTTTAATTCCAAGAAATTGATATTCAGACGAAAAAGAGAAGATGGTGAGTAAATATAAATGTATGTGAATAAGATTTGGACCTTGAAGTTAATGAAGTCGCCAATGGGAGGATCAAAAGAAAGTGCTGAGGCTTCCAGAGCTACTTCATGTCCCAGGTTATTGGGTAGAGGATCAGATCTCATGTTCTTGTATGTTATACAATAAGCTACCATAGCTCTAACTAATTGAGCCATATCATTCTTCTCTTTCTCAGATAGTATGTGCAATGCCACCTAACAAAAGACACCAAAACGTGTAAGACCATAGCAATAAATGGAAGCTACCATCTCTGATAAGAAAATAAATAAATAAATAAATATAAATATAAAGGAAAAAAATTAACAGACATTCACATAGAATGAAAGGGGATAACAAAAATTTTAATACAGCTTTATTTCTTTTTCTTTAATGGATACAGATTGCATACTGGGTCGATATTGTTATATTACATAAAACAAAATCATACAAAAGTTTTTGCAAAAAGTTACTATCTAGCATTACAAACTTTGTATTGGAACCCCAAACACACATGGAGGTGGATGGTAATGTCTATAAATCTTCTTATGATAATAACTCGGATAAAGAATAAGTTTGTTCAGATTCAAAGTTACGTCAAAATGTTTATATAATGAGTTTTTGTCCATAAACTGTTGTAATATAAATAACAGCTCAAACAAACCTGCTCAAAATATGTTATGTCCCATGACCTGCTTTGGCAGGACCAACTCCAAATGATGGTTCTTATTGGATATAAACTAGTAACAAGATATTACGTGAAAATTGCATGAACCAAGAGAAAATGGCATACAGCCCAGAGAGAATGTAGTAGGAAGATAATGATGAAGAAGGCACGTGTGCCAGCCATTTCCCTTAATTGAAGTGTCAATTAAGTCAAACAGCACTATATAAAACAAAAGGGAAAGAAATAGAAGTGCAAGCAAAGCAGAAGTAAGACAAAAAATTAAAGTAAATTACCGGTCTTAGAGTTGGTGGTGACAGAATATGCAATAATGGAGAGATCAATTCTTCTACAAAAGACTTGGTCGACAAGTGCCTTGAAATATAAGGTGGAATTTTGAAGTGCCATGACTTAAAAATGTCCATCTTTCCTATCAATATTGTTCGGTATCTGAAAAAATTGTATAAAAGCTGAATAGTAAATAAAAGTGAACCCTCTACAATGACATGAAATTCTGGAGTACTTCGAAATAGAATTAGTAATACCTTTGATAAGACTTTGGCCACTCGATATTTGCTTTCTGAATTTGGGCTACTAGACGGTGCACAGTAATTGCAAGAGACGGTTGATAAACTGCAGAAAAAGAAAACAGGAAAAGCTTTAGGAAGCATGAAAATCTAATTATTATCAACACAACAGAAGTAAATTTTTTTTTAAAAAAATGAACATTGCATTTATTTACCTAGAAGGGCCATTTTTTGTGTGCGCATAACATATTGGTGCATCAAATCAGAAACACCAAGGCAATCAAAGCACTTGACCTTCAAATAAAGTGAGTGTACAGTCACATATCTTGTTGTAACACTAGAATTAGCAAACATACAGAAGTAAGGCTTACTGTCTTTTGCATCACTGGATCATGATACTGGAGCTGTAATATGTTTTCATGGATGCCATCCCAAATCGTATTATGATCACCACTGTTCATTGAGCTCCCAAGTCAGATGGACTAGTTTTAACAGAAGAAGAGAAACAAATAGTATTTGGCTGAATTAACTACCCACCGGTAAGATATGAGAGCATGCAAAGATTCGAATTCATCGGATGTATTGCCACGGCTATTATTAGATTTTCTTGGTCGCTTCATTTTTCGCTTTTGGAAAATCTAGAGAGAGAAGCATAATAATATTTAAGATCATGGAAATGTATGATGAAGTAGCTAAGAAAAGAAAATTCAACAACATTCTGCTACATGTTACCTCTTTCCAGATATCAAAAGCACTTCTTGACATGTCCTTTCGACCAACCACTTGGGAACTGATCTCCAACTAAGAAACAGTACAGTACAGAAATGCTAGTCAATAACAAAAGTAAGAAAAAAAAAAACGGAAGAAGGGAGCAATGGGTCGATGAGGTATAGTGAATACCATAAATGCCTTATCCGAATGGATATAGACCCCCAAACAGGGAGCAGCAGTTCAAGTGGTATTGAAAAACTAGAATAGTGAACAGATTTAACACATCTACATCTTTTCTCCACTAATGTAATTATTGCAGTACAAAAATAGTGTGGGTGGTTTTCAATCATTGTTAATAAACCCAAAAAGAGCCTTATGAAAATAATGAAACAATGTCAATGGAGCCCAAAAATAACAATACAACAGCATAAACCCTTCTCCCCTCTGCTCCCCTCTGCTCCCCTATCCATGGAAGCTTAACTACTTGAGCATACCTAATTGAAATGCTCTAGTCAAAATTAAGCCTAATCACTACATGATATTTAAAAGCAAGAGTCGTCAATTTAATTGCTCAAGGGTACTCACTTTGACATGATTATATGGGGCATTATCAAAAACTCAAGACCCAAAGGATTGTTAGTGAAAATCAAATGAGTACATTGCAGAAAAATGACTTTTTTTTTTCTTTACCAGCCAACTACAAAATCATCTGCTTTCATCATCTCCTAGACCGTATAAAAAAATGGGAATCTCCCAATCCCTTTATTCTGACCTTGGAGATTTATCTAAATTAGAAAATGCTTAACACGATAACATCATAACAAAATCCTACCACATTGAGGGTTTCCTTCTTCTTGTTGAGAAACTGAAGGGTGTTTAAGCACGAGCGTATATCACATTCTGTCAAGTTAAAACAAAACCCCGAGTAGAATAAAAAAAAAGTCAAAGGTCAAGAAAAGCACATAATAAGTAATATATTTCATGCATTCCACAACAATAGACAGGATAAGAGAACCTAAGCAATATGATAAGGAGGTACAGCACTTTTTTTTTATCGGGATAAGCAGACATATAGCTCACCAGTGTACTCTGCAAGTGCAGTAAGTGCAATAGAACTTGTTTTCATTCCCTCCTTGTTGCAAATATATTTGAGCCTATAGTGATTCGATTTCCGCAAATCAGGATCCAAATCTTAGCTTATAAAGATAGGACACACTAAAACACAGAGAAATTGGAAGCAATAAGTTCCAACCTAATATATGATGAATGAGTCATCACTCATCAGTTAACATGACATAATATACAATGTTGATACCTAAATAAAGCAACTTACAGTAATACTTAGCACAAGAATAAAAAATTTTAAAATAAATAAATTTACATCCCAGTTATTTCTGCTTTAAACTCAATTGGCTAGTGTCTTTGCCAGTTGATAACTTATTTTTTCTTCAAAAACCAAAATGAATGAAAATGGTATCAATGGTGTTTTTATTTAAGGCAACAAATAATACTTTTCAGCAGAAACTCTGGTCTTCCATAGCAGGAATTGTTACCCTGAAGCAGCCAAAATAGTTACAGACACGTATCAATTTTTTTATTATTGGTTAAACGGTTACAAATACAAAAATTGAACCAACAGTCCACCAAAAGTCCAACCTAAACCGAGAATAAAAACGAAATTACAATAAAGTAATTCAACTAATAAACAAGGTTACTGTTCAAACATGAAAAACCTTTGCATGGCTAGGCTCTGAGAATAACCATTTTTTTTTTTTTTCAAATAAAGAAAGACTATGATGGATGTGCTAGGACAAATGACACAAATTCAATATAAACTATTCTTTTTAGATGAAAGGCTGCCAATATTATTAGACTATATGTTGAACTTTAATGAAAAGATACAGACTTATCACAATGATGAAGGGTTACCAAAAATTGTAACAATTCTTTTTTCTCATTTTTCAAGCTCTTGCAACTGATGTGAGAAGAGGAAACAGAGCAGAATTGCAGATTAAAACTGATATAGGAAAAAACAATCCCCAGTTTAAGAGATGGTGAAGGAACTTGATTCAGAACCTTCACTATACATCTTACCCAGAAAGAAAAAAAAACCTTTTGAAAATTAAAGCCCACCAAGTAGCTGCTTTAAGTATCTGATTTCACTTTTTAGACATAACTATGGACATTCATCAAAAAATCAATAACATGTATACAAAGCTTATAATTAGTTCATATCTTTAGATCCGCATGCTAAATTATAGAGTTATTATGTACTTGAGATATATACTCTTGTATATATGGCTATATTCCCATGATGATTACAGATATTGAAAAATCTATCCCACTTTTCTGTGCCATGACATGAGAAAATCAACCATGCAGTAAAATACAGAGCCAAGAATCACATCCAGATCTGGTTTATGAACTTGGCATTTGATCTTGTGACCTTACAATCGCAGAAGAAGCTCCAAAGCATCAAATATTTCCAATCAGATCCAAGGGCAATTTGTAATTAGCAAGCACTATCAACTTCTTAAAAAATATGCATTATTATGTTCAAATTTTCTATAACTGTAATAGGAACACTCATTTCTATACCAGAATTTTTTACAAATGAAGTTCATTTTATCCTTGGACAATGATAAAATCTTAGCTTTAGAAATGAACACAGTTAAAAATTTAAACCTTATACTTGCAATGATAAACCAAAAAGGCAAAATTTTATCAAATTAATCACATTTAAAACTAGTTAAGAAGATTGAGTTGGTATATTGAACATAAAAACCCCTGAGAGCAGAGCACACTTGAGAATATGATATTAACGAAATAACAATACTAGTAGTTGATCATCACCTGCTTACCACACGACACACTGTTGGTTGAATAAATATATGAACCCTGTAAAAGAAAAACATAACTTTTCAAGATAATAACTAGAAATACCCTGTAATCACATAAAAATGATAAATTTTCTTTGCATATAATAAATATTTGGAACAACACACTGTTCAAAGAAGCACAACAAAACCAGATAGAACCATGCACGATAGCTCACTCATTCTGTTGCACAGGAACATGGCTATGATTGTAAAACTGAAAAATAAAAAATGCATACTTGGCTATCTGACGCAATGGACGCAAGGCAGGTGCATATAGGTCATTACAAATGCAAATTACCTACATGGAAACCCACCCATTATGATATACAGGGAAACATTTTGATCAAGTATAGACCTTATGAACATTTCAAACTCACAGGTCTCGACAGTGATGTCGTTTTACGTCGCTTTTTTGAGGATGTCTTTCCCGATTGCTCTTCTTTAGCAACATTGTCCTTCCCAATGTCATTCTTTCTTTCATCAGATACCTGAATGTTAAATTTGCAATTGAATTCAAATAGTGGTGAAAAAAATTCTTTTTTTTTTACACGAAACAGAGATTTTCATTGAAATAACGATAACTTAAGAATTATTCGCAAAAAAAAAAAAAAATCCAATAGGGTAATTTCAAACTAAGGTGCCCAAATTAATGCTCCTTAAAAGCTAAGAGCAAAAATTGTAAAAATAAACGAATGGTCCTATTGAAAAAGATAAAATGGGGAAATATGTATTTATATTGTTTAATACCAATTATGTTGTTCAAATCCAACTGGTCATTCTTACTAATATGGAAATGATACAACGTATCATTATAGCTTTTCAGAGAAGGGATAGATTAAGAACTTGCACAGACATACAGGATTAAGTTTTATTTTGTTCTACATCTGGAGCATGTGGACCATACTGAAGGCTTGGGTCAGGTTGTAAAGCATGTTTGATAAATATATTTCAAAAATGTTGCTAACAGCTGACCTTGTCAAACAACTTTTAGGTGGAAATTTTGGTACATATTTTCACGTATTGCTAATCTATATTATGATAATGGCCACGAGGTCAAACAACAGAGATACAAATTCCTTCTACTCTTCAACTTTGTTAGAATGATGAATGACAGTAAATAAGAAACCATCAAGTCATCATGCAATAAAGTGGTAGAAAAAACCAATTCATAAGTTGGAAAACAAACTATCTGAATCATCAAAGAAAAAATTATATATATTGCATAACACCAGCATGCCCCTACTACACCTTTTTTTATGTACATGCCCAAAAATCATCTGCCCTTTTTTATTTACTAAACATTAAACATGTCACAAACTTGTGAAATGAATTATCATAGGTAGATTATCGTAAAGAGAAATTTGAACCACTAATTCCTTGGTTTGAAACCGAAGGGCTTACAACTCAACCCACTTCTGGATCTAACAAAGAAAAACAATCTCCAATGCACACTTAAAAACAATAGAAAGAAAAAAAAAAAAAAAAAAAAAAAAAAAAAGATTAATTACCATCTTTAAAATAACCTCGACAGCACCCTTGCCATCTCCAAGAGCTCCATCTATTTCATCAATCACCTATGGAGAATTAAGCAAGTGATTTTCTGGATCTCATACAACGAAAACAGGTATAAACCTTTGCAAAATGAAACTGACCAAACACTTGGGCCTAGCATCGGCCATGACAGAATTCATTTGAACCACGTCAAGGATTTTGGTTTCAATATTTGATGATGACCGGTCATCACTAGCATTGATCTACACAGAAACAAATGAAGATGAAATGAAAAAGTATTAGAAAGTAATATTAAAATTCACTGTACATTGTAATGTTGAGAAGATGCAACTAGGAGTGATTAACTCAATATGTTCTAGCATCCTACTACAAAATAATATCCATTATATAATCTTAATTACCTTATTATAGTCGCAGAATACATTTTAAGATGCAGAATTAATATTATGGCTAGAGAGATACAATGCTTTTGTGAAACTTAGAGAGAATGCTGAGTCTTTCAACAACAAAGTAATTTGTCTGGGGTAAAAGGTATGTGATATTGGTAGTTATTAATGTTAGATATTGCTGCTCCAACCTTCGTTATACCGAGTCTGATTTCAGTATCAGAGAGCCAAAGATCCAATATTCTTTACTATCAATCAATTGCTATAGTAACTAACACTGAGCTAAATTCTAAATTGGATGCCTTTTCGGAAGCTTGTAGGACTTTCAAAGGTACAAACAATTGAACCATCATTGAAATCTTATCAAATGTCAAACCCTAAAAAGATTTATTTTCTACATATCTAAAATTCCTAAATTGCAAAGCAGTCCTACATCATTTAAATTGGAAGAGAAAATTACAACTAACACACGACACATGTAAGCAGAAAAAGTTAACTTAATTATTGATCAAGAAGATGATACTGCCTCAAGTATATATTGCTATGTGTGTTCATTGAGTAAAAGTAGACAAAAAACCTCCACGACACGGTAACCACAATGCTTAGCAGCCACATGTGCAAGTGTAGTCTTTCCAAGTCCTGGTGGGCCACAAAGTAAAAGGATCTGCAATTACCATACGATTCAGTTACTCATAATTTTGATCGCTAAAAGGCTGAAAGATGTGCAAATTTAAAGATTTAAGACACAAAATTCAACAAGTTTTAATAAACTGAACTCTCTAAGTTTTGCGTTTATGTGCATATTAAAGAGTGAATAATGTAATTTAAATAATAATAAAAAAATAGAAGTCATTATTTCATCTAATTTCCACAAGAATAACCGGGGACCCAACGAAAACCATCAAAATGATACTAGCACCACAACTAAGCTGAACAAGAACTAAGAGTAAACATTATCACTAGTTCACAGTGTTCTCAGAAAAATCAATATGCATAGTGACAAATAACTTTACAATATTGTTTCTCACGCGCTTTTAAGCAATGAGCGGAAAATATTGAGGCTGATCAATGAGTAAAAAAGAAACTAGAAAGCTTGCACATATATTGAAATTTACTTGGCTGCACATGGACAAGATAGACAGTTACTTGATAGTTGATATATTGAGCGAACTAGAGATTTTAGATTTATATACAAAAACAAATTAGAAACCTTGTGCAAATATTGAAGATTGAATAGTTACAATTCACCATGAGACAAACAATACAAGATATCTGCAACTGAAAACAAATAAGTTTCAAATATTATAACTGACCTTCTGCTCAGGTGGACCAGTAAGCCTTGTTTTCTTGTTCCACAAGTCCTGAATTCCTTTTGAATTACTATGTTCATTCTCCGAATTATTAGAATGTCTGAAATTTCCATTGCTCCACTTATGTCCCCAATTATTCCTTGGAAGATTAGAGTTATTTGATTTTTGATGTTGAACAATTGAAGAATGCCTTTTTAAAGCCGACAAAACTTCATCTGACGTAGTCCTAATCTCAGATCCAAAGACACGAGAATCCCATTGTTTCAACCATAAGAGGACCTACAGTAAGACAATCGTCTAAGATTGAATATTGATGATAAAATTCAAAGAATTTGCAATTCTAGGAAGGCTTTTTTCACTTTCATAAGAAATTTTACATAGAGATATTTAATACCTCACGATTTGTCTGTTCATCACTGAGCAGCTCTGTAAATGAATTTGGAGAGTATTTGTCAACCCAAAGTTGTTCATGCACCACTTGTTTTTCAGGAAGACTTGTGTCACTTTGACTTTCAGAACTAGAATTCAAGGCCTTCAGAACCACAAGAATGGATTATGAAAACATTCTAATGTTGAACACATATGTTAGGAGTTATGGATAATTACCATTTAATGTAACATTTCCAGCCGCATGAAATTTATATATTAATGCCAGTTTTCAACAATGAATTAGGTAGTAGTTAAAAACTAATGATGTCTTCCAAGAAACAAAAAGAGGAAAACAAATAAGGCTTAAACAGGAGGCATCAGAGAAAACTTAAAATTGTTCAGCTGTCCTTTCACTTCAAATATTTATTTAAAAGTGAAGCTTTTTGTCCTTCCAAGGGTCTCCAATTCAGAGTACCAAAGTGGTGCTTAAGCTACCTATCTGTTAAACTGCTTCAGTAATCCCACACAAATTTTAAATTACAAACCAACATACAACTGATAGTGCATAGATTTTAGAATGTGTCAGCTACATAAACACCGATGCTTATCAAAATTGCTTTACATAAACATTCATATATTCTAGCAGACCTTGAATTTCTTGCATTCTTACCAGTGTATATGAACCATTACTGCAAACAATTAATATTCACATTTATGACTATGACACTTCATGAAGTTCTCAGTGTAACTCCATTTAAAACCAAGTAATTGTGCATGCATTCATGTGCTCTTACTCAGACGCAAGTAGGTGGAGCCAGACCCTAACTTTTGGCAGTCAATATATAAAAAGATAAATTTCAGCAAAAATTGGAAGACTAATCTTTCTAAATTTTAAAGAAATTTTGTGGGCCCTTGGCCCCTAAAAAGATCCACCCTTGCACACATGCGCACAGAAAGTGTAATAGATAACAATATACATATAATTTATGGAGAATTTGACAAACAGCTTTCCAAATTGATTCTATAGAATAAAAAAAATATTTATAGTATCTTTCAAAATTGTTTAAGTATACAGAGGAAAAATAAAACACAACAGTCAAGCTAAGAAAAAACATTTAGTAGTACACTAAGGTATTTAAACTTGAAGTATAATCATAGTTTCCAAACCTTTGATATTGGTTTCACTATTCAACTGTCTATAAATCATTTAGTAAAATGCAAACCTTGGTAAAAGCCTCTTGCTCCAATTTTTCCAATAGAACATTGAAGGGTTCCGAAATAAGACCTGCAAAGTAGAAACACAACCAAAATGTCACCTCACCTGAAATAAAAATGGAACTGCTTCGTTGGGAAGTAGTCAGGAAACTATAGTAAAAACACCATAGCATCTTAACAACAATTACTTAAAAAATAACTCTAGAATCTTATTTCACGAAGGACAATACACTCTGGCAACTAACTCTAAAATTTCTTGAACTTAAATTGGCATCGATTAAGAGTTTCCATTAGTTCTTCCATGTTGCTTCATCATGAGCATCCAACCAGCATCAGAATTCGTAAATATTGTAACCAGATTAAAACTATAACATTATAAAATCAGTCACCCCAGTAGACTTGAGTTTTGTAAACATCAATCAATATTTCAATATTTTCATTTATGATGTTTTGCGCTTCTTCATTTATTTATTTTTGCATGATAGCATTATTTGTCCAAATGATGAATACAGCACCAAACGTGTCTCGAAAGAAAATCTTAGATAGCAATTATTTTTTGAAAACAAAATAGAGTGAGAGAGGTCAACAGTACCATTTGAGTGCGTTTTAAAGTTCATTTTTTTCAGCCTCTCCTCTGTCTCAAACCTAGAAATCTTGGCGTAAACCCTATTGCCACCAGGCGCCGTCACCGGCATGCATTCCCCGTCAATCTGGAAGGCATACCTTGACAAAATGTTCTCCTCCTCCACAACTCTCACCTCTTCTTGCTCCACCTCTGGCGGCGGCGAGTACCGATGCCGATCCTCTTCCTCCTCCTCCTCCTCGCCATCGACAACTCTGCTTCTCTTCTCATCGGATGGGAGTTCACTGTCTTCAATCGGAGAATCGGTACATTCAGATCTGGGACGCTTGTTTTGACCGCTGATTTGAGGGTCAGTGGAAGGCGGTGAATCTGGAGGGTCTTGTTCGGGTAGGTCGAGGTCCGGGTAATATTCTTGGTGGTCGTGGTGGTAGGAGTCGGCCTCCAGCGATTCGAGTTCTTCGGGGAGAGGAATGTCGTAATCCATGTCCATCGGTGGTTTTTCTGGGTTCTGAGGAGTGTTTGTTTTTTTTTTTTTTTGTTCTTTTTTTAAGTGGGTGAGGAAAAAGTGGTAGATGGCGGCACTGTGTTTTTGGCGGGAAAATGTGAGAAAAAAATAAGGAACGAATTAAACCCACCTCCCCTGAGGTTTGGTAAATTACAGATAAAAACGATTTTATCATTAACTAACACTCACCTCCCCCGCCGTCAGTCAACGTCCGTTACATTTAGCCGTTGACCATATCAGGAAGGATAAAAGTCCAAAATACCCATGACATGACATCAGAGACCCTATTTACTATTATAACCCAGGTAAAAGACAAAAAAATATATAGAGAGAGATTAATTGAAAAAACTATTTAAAAAATAAGATTAATTGAAAAAATAATGTTTTTACAAAACAATTATAAAGATTCAAATTTTAAAAAAAAAAATGAATTTTTTTTAAATGCTGGTCCAGCTATTTTTTAAAACATATATTTAAAAAAATTAATAAATATTTACAAAGGTAAAATAAATATTTTTTTTCAAAGAAATATAATTAAAAAAATTAATTTTTTTTCAATAAATATAATTTTAAAAAAGATTGGTTTCCACCATCCATCACCATGATGGACAGTGGAAATCAAATTAAAAAAAAAAATTAAAAACTAAATGAAATTTAAAAAATTAAAAAAAAAAAAAAAAAAAAAAGATTTACATCAAAAACCAGCCACACCATCACCAACACCCTTACCATCTCCATCTTCGTCCACTAAAATTCCCAGAAAAAACCAGTTCTTTCGACAATGAAGGATTTGGTCACTTTCTGGCCAACCCCAAATTATATTAAAGTAAAATTAAAAAACAAAAATGAAATGGCTTTTACTGGTACACCTCAAATAACCTAAAACTTTTTTTGAATAGTTAGCATGCATGACCCACCTGAAAAATTTCAATCAACGAAAGAGCATATCTCAAACTCCATTACTGGTACACACCTCAAATCAATAGCCTCCACCACCTAGTCAAGCCAAAACATCATCTTATAAATTTCTAAAATCATCAAAACTCATCTCTAATGAACACCCATTCAATTCAAACAAATACTCATCTCAAAACAAAATCCAAAAGTCAAACTTCAACACATACAAATCTAGAACCCAAAACCCCTAAACCACAAGAGATCGACTATAGTCGAGTAGGCGACTGGAGCATAAAGTCATTGAAGGCGACGACCTCGTCTCCGAGCAAGCAGTCTCCAGTTATGTTTTCTCGCATCACCTGCTTTCCGGTCATCTATTTTGCTCGATCGGCCGTTTCTAGTGGTCGCCGGTCTCGCTTTACTCTTTTTCCGTCACCAAGAGTCTTCCTTTTGTCATCTCTTCTGGTTCAGTTCTTTGGTGGTGCCGATTTGGGGATTTTGATTTTTTAGGGTTTTTGATTTTCTGGTCCAATTGTGTGAGAGAGTGAGGGAGAGAGATGGTGGTTTGGCGGGTTTAATCTTGGTGGTGGTAGTTTTGATGATGATGATGGGTTTGGTTGAATAGTGGTGGTGGTGATATGATGATGATGGTGGTGGTGGTCGTGGTGAAATAGCTGGACCATCAGTTTTTTTTTTTTAAATCGTTTTTGTTAATTTGAATTTTTATTAATTTTCGATTAATCTTGTTGGATGATTGTTGGAATTGATTTGTGGATTTTGTTATTGGGATTGATTTGTGATTTATTTTATGTTTGGAATTTTTTTTCCAAGTCATTGATGAAGATGATATGAATTGGTGGATTTTTTTTTTTTTTGGAATTGATTTTTTTGGGAATTATTGAATGCTATTAAGATATGTTTTTTCAATTTCATTTTTTTTTTTTTGTTTTTGTTTTTTTTTTTTAATTTATCTCCGCCGTCCATCACCATGATGGACAGTGGAAACCAATCTTTTTAAAAATTATATTTATTGAAAATAAATTAAAAATTTTAATCTTTTTTAATTTTTTTTTTTTTTAAATGATGTGTACCATATATAAGTTATTAAAGGACGAAATTACCCTTCCTCACAAGGTTATTGGTTAGTTTAGACGACCGTTGACTGATGGTGGGGGAGGTGAGTGTTAATTAACGATAAAGTCGTTTTCATCTGTAATTTAACAAACCTCAGGGGAGGTGGGTGTAATTGGTTCAAAAATAAGTATAGAAACTAGAAAGTGGTCGAGGGTTTTCACAGGGAACTGAATGACTCATTTATATAAATGTAAGGACCAATTTGATGAAAAATGTAAAGTTAAGTAAAATAATAACGTTTCCTTAATTATTTAGGGACTAAATTATAAATATCCCTTATATATAATATTCTTTTTTTCATTTCTATTGGATAATTAAATATTAATCAATATCTTAATGTAAAATGCATGTGATTCGATCAGCTGGTTGATATTTACAAAAATTCTTATATATTTAATAAATTATCTTAGATTTTTGTTAAGCGTTTGCATATAGAGTGGCATCATTAAAATAAAAATAAAAAAATCAGTAAAAAGTCAATCAATTAGACGGCCAGATGGGAGAAAATCCAAACTTATATATATATATATATAATTTTTTTATTGTGAATTCGTCCTGATATATTGATATAAAATATATTAGGGCATCTCCAACCCAAAACTCTATTATGCAGCAACTTTGCTCTATTATGCAGTAGCTTTCACACTTCCATCTCCAACCAGCAACTCTAAATCCAACTCTAAAAAGAATATTCCCTTACTATTCCCTTTTCTATCATTTCACAACAATTAACATTTCACCCCTTCATTAAAATAATATTACGATAAGTTAAGAAATTAACATAATATTACGATAAGTTATGAAATTAACTAAAATATTTTATTTATTATTAATTGAACTTCGACATTACATTTCATAAAATATATATAAAAACACAATTAAAAGTACATATTAATCTAAATTTAATTCTCTGAATTAGTATATTCATCCCACAAATGATCAATTAATGCATCCCGGAGTGCATTGTGAGCTTTTTAATCCTTGATTTGTCTATGTCGAGCTAGAAATTCTTTAAAGCGATAATTTTTATCTACCGCCCTCTTAAATAGTAATAAAATTAAAACAAATATAATTTAACTAAAAGCATTAGATAATTAAAAGGATATAATTGGAATATATTTGATTTAATAGGGGTAAAACAGTGATTAAACAACACTTTTTAAAAGGGGTACAAGTGAAAAATCAGAAAATAAGCGAACAAAACTATTATTAAATGAAAATGGAGAGACTGAAACGTAAAAAGCCACCAGCACCTGCAAAGTAGCTCTGGAAGCTCTTCAACGCCAGATCTAGAGTTGCAATTTCAGAAACTCTACTTTGGAGATGTTTTTGAAGGTCGGTTGGAGAGATTTGCAGCTGCATAATAGAGATTTAAAGGTGGGTTGGAGATGGTCTTAGGACGAAGAATGTAGATCATTAGATTTATATATTTTGACTGAAAGTGTATACACTTGGCAAAACTTTTCCATAATCTATGGTCAACATTCTTCGTCCTAATATATTTTATATCAGGACGAACTGATAGTAGAAAAACTATATACATATAGTACTAGTGGTGTAAAAATGGACCAGGCCTAAGAGGGCCGGTCCGTATGGCCTGCCAAGGAGCTTGGGCCGGATTAGGTCCGGTCCACGGAGGACGCGGTGCGGACCAAGTCCGGCACGTAGGCGGGCCGCTGAGCGTGCTACAGGGTGCCGGTCCACCGGACCGACCCGCCACGGCACGTGGATCCGGCGGATCACAGGAGGCGGACTGGCCGCCGGACCGGTCCGACAAGCCGGCCCAAATGGTCCAACTGTTGTAAAAAAAAAAAAAAAAAAAAAAAAAAAAAAAATTATGTGTTGACAGTTGTAACGGTTGAATTTCAAAATCCAACCGTTGGCTGACGTCAGCCAACGGTTGGATTTTGAAATCCAACCGTTACAGCCAAATCAAATTACAAAAAACCCCCTCAATTCTTCTATTTTATATTTTCACCCACAATTTCAATTTTTCTATAAATACCCCATCCATTCCATTTTTCAATCACTTTCTCTCATTCTCTCATTCTCTCAATTTCTCTCCATTCTCCAAATCTCTACACATTTTCATTCAATTTCATTGTTTCTCTCTCTCTCTCTCTCTCTCTCTCTACATTTTCCACCAACACACAAAACTTTGAAGGTACATTTTTCTTTAAATGTTATTATTTCTTTATGTGAGTAAATTTATAATGTTATGTAAACACTTTAGCTAAATTTTTAAATATTTTTGTTTATTTAGAAAAAAATTTAAAATTATTTTAAGTTTAGTAGTTTATTTTAATATATTTTGTTAGTAAATTATGATTTTTATGTGTAGTAGTTAAATTTAACATTTTTAAGTTAGTAAATATATGATTTTTAAGTTGAGTAGTTTATTTTAATATATTTTGTTAGTAAATTATGATTTTTATGTGTAGTAGTTAATTTTAACATTTTTAAGTTAGTAAATTTATGATTTTTAAGTTGAGTAGTTTATTTTAATATATTTTGTTAGTAAATTATGATTTTTATGTGTAGTAGTTAAATTTAACATTTTTAAGTTAGTAAATATATGATTTTTAAGTTTAGTAGTTTATTTTAATATATTTTGTTAGTAAATTATCTTAATATATGTGTAGTAGTTAAATTTAACATTTTTAAGTTAGTAAATTTATGATTTTTAAGTTTAGTAGTTTATTTTAATATATTTTGTTAGTAAATTATCTTATTATATGTGTAGTAGTTAATTTTAACATTTTTAAGTTAGTAAATTTATGATTTTTAAGTTTAGTAGTTTATTTTAATATATTTTGTTAGTAAATTAGGATTTTTATGTGTAGTTGTTAAATTTAACATTTTTAAGTTAGTAAATATATGATTTTTAAGTTTAGTAGTTTATTTTAATATATTTTGTTAGTAAATTATCTTAATATATGTGTAGTAGTTAAATTTAACATTTTTAAGTTAGTAAATTTATGATTTTTAAGTTTAGTAGTTTATTTTAATATATTTTGTTAGTAAATTATCTTAATATATGTGTAGTAGTTAAATTTAACATTTTTAAGTTAGTAAATTTATGATTTTTAAGTTTAGTAGTTTATTTTAATATATTTTGTTAGTAAATTATCTTATTATATGTGTAGTAGTTAATTTTAACATTTTTAAGTTAGTAAATTTATGATTTTTAAGTTTAGTAGTTTATTTTAATATATTTTGTTAGTAAATTAGGATTTTTATGTGTAGTTGTTAAATTTAACATTTTTAAGTTAGTAAATATATGATTTTTAAGTTTAGTAGTTTATTTTAATATATTTTGTTAGTAAATTATCTTAATATATGTGTAGTAGTTAAATTTAACATTTTTAAGTTAGTAAATTTATGAGTTTTAAGTTTAGTAGTTTATTTTAATATATTTTGTTAGTAAATTATCTTATTGTATGTGTAGTAGTTAATTTTAACATTTTTAAGTTAGTAAATTTATGATTTTTAAGTTATTTTAATAAATTTTGTTACTAATAAGTTCATATTTATATTTCAGGAAATGGATCCTTTTTTCCCAGACGGTTTTAACACGCTGAATGATGATCTTGATCTTTTTGAACAAACGGAACCCCAAGCGGGAGCTTCCTGTTCTACCGGTACTAGTACACCAACATCACGTCCCAAAAGATTGACATCAGATGTTTGGCAGTGTTTTCAAATAGTACAAATGAGACTCCCAGACGGATCGATAGGCCACATAGCTAAATGTAAGTTTTGTCCTAAGGACTATTCCAGTAGTAGGAATGGAACCGGTCATTTGAGAAGGCATATGCTGAAATGCATGCCTGCACATGGACAGGTAGACACTACAACCCAAACACCACTACAACCCAAACACAACTACAACGGCACCCAGATGGGTCCGTTACTACGTGGCGGTACGATCCCGAACACGCTAGAAATTGCTTGGCACTATTCATTGCACAAACTGATCAACCAATCAATTTTGCTGACAATGTTTTTTTTCAAGAGTTGATCACATCTGCATTCTGCCCCCAATTTCAACCTGTTTCTAGAACTACCACTAGAAATGATTTGATAAGATTGTTTGGATCAGCTAGAGATGACTTGAATGCTGAATTACACAGTTTAAATGTCTCTGTTGCATTAACCTCTGATATTTGGAACGCATGTTCGAAACAGGACTATTTATGTGTCACTGGACACTACTTAAATTCTGATTGGAAGTTAACAAAAAGAATTCTTGGTTTTCGTCCTATGGATTATGCACACACCGCTGAAAATATTTTTAATGTCATTCTTTCTGTTTTAGAAACATATGAAATCACAAATCGCATCCTTTCTATTACATTAGATAATGCATCTGCAAACACTAGTTCTATTGCATTGTTTGTTGACAGAAATATCCCGCAAGATGGAGGTTATTTCTTCCATCAACGGTGTGCATGTCATATTATAAATTTAGTTGTACAGGCTGGTTTGAAGAAAGTAAGCGACCGTGTAGATCGCATCAGAGATGCCATTTCTTGGATTGGCAGCTCTAATCCTAGATTCCAAGAATTCCGTAGACATTGTACATTAAACAATCTACGCCCCCGACGATTCCAAATTGATATTCCAGTAAGGTGGAACTCTACTTACTTAATGCTGGAAAATTGTTTGCCATATGATACAACTATTTCAGGTTTTTATAACATGAAGCTGGCCGAACTTGGCCGTCCACAATCAGAAGCACCTACACCAGACGATTGGTATGTGGCAAAGGTATTTGTTGAATTTTTAAAGATTTTTTACGATGTCACTATAACTCTTTCCGGGGTCTATTACCCCACATCTTGTGAGGCAATCCATCGAATAGTGGAAATGTCTGAAGCTATAAACAATTATAGGGAAGATGAACATTTAGGCATTGCAGTTGTTGCCATGGAGGCAAAGTTGAAAAAATATTGGAGTACCATTCCTTTACTTTATGCCTTGAGTATTGTAATAGATCCTAGGATTAAATTATCTGGTTTAGAAGTTTTCCTTGAGGTTATTGGTACTAATTTGGAAATAGATTATTCAGAACAGGTTACTGACATTCGAAACAAGTTGTTCAAAGTTTTTCATATTTATGAGCGCAGGTTTGGTGGCATTGAAACCCAACCATCAACAGAACTGGAGACACAGTCGGAGCAAACAAGTTGGGCCATTCTCAAACGCCGAAAAAAGGACAAATCAGCAAGTACTTCTTCAACCCAAAGATCTGGCCCATCTTCTTGTGCCGAACTGAATAGGTACCTTGAAGCCCAGTTCAATGCTGTCGAAGACAAGAAAGAATTAGATTTGTTGTTATTTTGGAAGTCTTATACCCACAGATATCCGGTTTTGTCACAACTAGCACGTGACCTACTAGTTATCCCCGTGTCCACGGTGTCTTCAGAACAAGCATTCAGCACCAGTGGACGCATAATTGAACCAAGAAGAAGCTGTTTGACTCCGGACATGGTAGAGGTATTAACAAGCCTTCGGGATTGGGAGCATGCTAAAAAGAGGTTGCAAAACCAAACTATAGATAATGAACTTATTCAAAATTTCAACAATCTATATGTTGATGAGGCTTCCGGTTCCGGTAGTAACCAGTTCCAGAACTAGGTTATACTGATACATTTACTTGTAATTTGTAATGCGATTGCACTCTTTTTCCCTTACCAAGTTTTTATCCCACTGGGTTTTTCTTGGTAAGGTTTTTAACGAGGCAATACTGAATTTCATAAGTAAGAAATAAATAAATACTTCTTCATTTCATATTTTCATAACATCATGTATTTTATATTTTTTTTTACTATTTTATCTTTATTCATTGTTTGAATTATTTTTTTACCAAAAATAATAAATCTATCTAACTACATTTACATAATTCAATTGTTAAATTGATATTAAGTATTTTAATTTTTAATTATGTATTTTATTTTTCACTAGAACCCAAAATGAAAAAGAAATATTAATAAAACAAATAAATAATAATAAAAAAAAAAAAAGTGATCCCGGTCCGGTCCGCCTGAACAGTCCGCCGGAAACAGGCCACGTGCCGTGCCGGACCGGCGTTTCGAAAAACGGACTGGACCTAGTCCGGTCCGCCAAATGTGTGGCGCGGACCTCGTCCGGCCCGTTTTTCAAAAACGGTCCAGGCGGGCCGGACTTATTTGGGCCGGACCACTCCACTTTTACAAGATTATAGTACTATTACAATATTTTGATATTATGAGAGAGATATGATTTGAATCCACAATCTGTTTGTAACTTATCACTGAACCAACATCGCATGTCTAATTTTAAACGTAAATTCTATGTGCATACAATTACCTAAATTGGGGGATTTTTGTGCAATTTGTCCTATCTTATATCCAGCTATGAAGTCACGTTCATCGTAACTCAAAATAATGGCATGAGTCATGAGATCGTATAATCTCATGTTAATGTTTTATTTATTCTTTATAATTGGAAAATGCAATGATGTATTACCATTTAATTCTTTTCCGTGTTAAAAAATGTTTAGTACTTTCAAAAATAAAAAATAATTAATAACAACCAAAAGGACTTATAAATCACATCAAACATCTTTATGAATAAATTTAACAATAGACAGTGAAACTCTCTCCAAACCAATTCATGGTCCTTTCAGATGGCTAAAGGTGCGTTTGGTATGCGGAACGAGACAGAACAACGTAGGACAGTTTCTTCTTGTCCCACGTTTGGCGCAATTTTAGCATGGGACAGAACACTAGAACAGGACAAGGTGGGACAAAAATCACCAAATCTTGTTCCACCCAAGACCCTAGGCCAGACTTGTCCCATGTGTGGAATAAGTCTCAAAAAGACCTTTTTACCCTTAAATCTTTAAAAAATCACAAATTTGTGCAATTATATATATATATATATATATTTTATATTGATAATATATATTATATTTTAAAAATTGTTTCATATATAATAATATATATATATATATAATTATATTTTATTATATATATATATATTATTGTATATGTAATAATTTTTAATATATTATATATAATATTTTATATTATATATAAATATGAGTGGCACTCTAATCATTTGAACCTCTTGTCCCGTCCTGTCCCATTTATACCAAACGCATAACAGTACAGTTAACAGTTATATCCAAGACATTCCAAACACAATATAGAACAATTGTCTCGTCCTGTCCCGTCCGACCATGTCCTGTCTCATCTCTGTGCCAAATGCACCCTTTGAACTAGCGAATTACGAAATTAACTTTTTAAAAAAGTGAAACAAAACTCTACCCCTTCTAGCAAAGTGGACAACAAACCAACCTCTCCAAACTTCTCAACATCAAACAAAAACAAAAAAAACAAAAAAAAAAAAAGAAGTTAGATTTAACAAATAATTTAACTCACAGGTAAATTATGTCTTTCATGCTAACTCCAACCTTATGATAAAGTTAAAAATGATTTTAAATGTCATCAATCTTTTACATTCTATATTGGAATATGTTAAAAAAATAACATACATGAGCTATTCTTCAAAAATTGTTTTCCAAATAAAAAATATTTTGAATTAATTAATGAAAAAGAACTTGTAAGTGATTTCTAAAACATCGCTTTTTATTCTTCTTATGAAAAAATGCACACTAAAAACACATATGTATATACCGTATAGTTTACATCATGTATTAAAACAAAATCAAAGAATCGATAATACCTCTTTCAATTCACAAAATTATATTTGGCTAATTGATAGTCATGAAAATTCTAACTTTCATCCCCGCACAGTCCTTATTCCTTGCCTTGGTTTGAGATAGAATAAAGAAACTAGTATTAGATAATTAAATATTTTATAAATGTCTTGTATTAAAATGGTATAATGAACTATACAAGGTTTGCATAGTAGACTAGTAAAATGAAGCCATGAAGGAGATAAAAGATGGCATAGTGATCTACCGATCTATCCCTCGTATATACATCATTGAGGTTTTAAGTTGGAGTCGTGCTCAATTCCCTTATACACATTTATTCATTTATTGATATTGAAATGTCGATATGAAAAATAATATCATAATTAATGTGTATGGAAATATTATTAGATTAGAATTATTATATACGTTGATATACAAAATTTGAAATAATTAAATTATTTATTTTTTTAAATCTCAAACACTGAAAATTAAATTAACTTTAAAAAAAAAAATTGAGTAGATTGCTCATAAAATATTCCATAATAGTATCCTTTTATATTTTAATCAAACTATAAAAATAGAAAAAATCCTTTTATCTCAACATAATATAAATTAAAATTAATGACAAGTGAATATTCCCTCCTTTAACTGCCCCAAAAAAGTCAAAATAATAATTTTAACAATGTAATAAAATATGACTTTATCGGTGAATCAGTGATTTTATATCAACTTAAATTTGTTAGATTTCAACATTTAATTATCTATATAATTTTTAAATAAATATTTAAATATCTATATACTAACTACTGGTTTAGCTACAATAAAATAATTCTATAATTACTGGATAGTTTTCAAAATGAAATATTTTATTTATTATTATTTTTAAAACTGTTAAATTTTGTAGATTTTCAGATTAAAATCTAGGACTAATTGCACAAACATCCCCTAAGTTAAGGTTTAATTACATGCATAACTGTACAAACATCCCCTGCCGTTAGTTGACTTCCGTTAACTCTAACTGTTGACCACAATTTTAACCCACAATGACTAAAGTGCCCCTAGTTACCTATTTTATTATTTAAATTAATAATAATAATATCCCAAATCCATCAATTCTACAACTAGTTAATCACATCCATTTAAAAAAAAGATTAAAAAAAATTAGAACTTCAACGGTGGATTTTTAACTTTCTAGGTCGAAGTTCTATTTTTTTTTTTTTTTTTTAAATGTATGTTGTTAACTGGTTGTGGATTGATGGATTTAGGTTTTTATCTATGGATTTGATTTTTGGTTGTTGTTGAGAATTTGAGTTTTGGTTTTGATTTGTGAGATTGAGTTTTTGTTTTTATTTGTTAAGTTTATTTTTGAATTGTGTTTGGGGGTTGAGAAAATGAAAGAGAAAAAAAATGATTGATTTTTTTTTTTTTTTTTTTTTTGTCTTTTCTGTTTCGTTTTTTAGTTATTAATTTAAATAATAAAATAGGTAACTAGGGGCACTTTAGTCATTGTGGGTTAAAATTGTGGTCAACGGTTAGAGTTAACGGAAGTTAACTAACGACAGGGGACGTTTATGCAATTATGGGTAACAGTTCCATACGTGTGCAATTATACCTAAACTTAGGGGACGTTTGTACAATTAGTCATAAAATTTAATATCTAGTACTGTATATATATATATTTTTTAGTCCTCTAATTTCCACTATTTTTTAAAATCTATATATATATAAAATTAAATATTGAATTGATATAACGTGTCTCAGTATACAATTCAATACGATGAAATTCACTTTCATTTTCATTTTGTTTTCAAACAACATTTTTCATTTGGCTCAATTCACCGAAAGGTACACACATTCTCGAATTCAGGCAGGAAGGAAGCTTCGCATTTGAATATCCAAGCACTCAACCTCACAAAAATTCAAAAAGAAGCGCGTGAAAGCGTGATCATGATCCTGAGATCCTTCTCTCTCTTTTACCTTCCACAACACCTGACCACTTCTCTTTCTCTCTCTATATTTAAAAAACAAACACAATTCAACAAACATAACAAACCCCAGCCTTCACCAAAAAAATTGGCGTACATATATACATACAACTCTTTCCCACCGCAAATCTAGCTTCATCATTTTATTTTTTCATTTTTAGTTCCTTTTTTTCGATCACACCTTTTTTTTCTCTCTTTCCTTCTCATTTTTCTTCATTTCCTCTCTGTCTCGTCGAAATCTGATCTGGTTCTGTTAAGGTTTTAGGGTTTTTTTTAGAAATGGGCCAGCAGTCGTTGATCTATAGTTTCGTGGCGCGTGGCACGGTTATCCTCGCCGAGTACACGGAATTTACAGGCAATTTCACTAGCATTGCCTCCCAATGTCTCCAGAAACTTCCCGCTACAAACAACAAGTTCACCTATAACTGCGATGGCCACACCTTCAATTACCTCGTCGAAAACGGATTCAGTGAGTTGTCTGTTTCATTTACATTTACGTGTTTCTTTCTGTTATGTACAAATGGAATGGTAGAATCTGATCTGGATCTGTTTTGATTGGCTTTTTCTTTTGTTTATGGTGTGATCTATGAGTTTTATTGTGTTATGATTATGCTATTTGTTGATTGTCTGTGGTTTTTTTTCTGAATCTGGCAATGTTTTTGGTGTGATTTGATTGTTTACATATTCGTCCGTATACATTTCCGTGGTGGTCTTTTGATTTTGTAAATGATTCAGGATGCGGGGATTGTTTTCTATCTATTAGATCATTTAGGAGATCAATGTTACGCAATGTGTCAAATCAATATTATTATGTATGATCATTTGTGTGGTTGAATTTCAGGATGCGGTGGATTGTTTTCAATCTATTAGATCATTTAGGAGATCAAGGTTAAACACGATGTGTCAAATCAATATTATTATGTATGATCATTTGAATTTCTTGTGCTGCAAAAAAAGTTACAATTGTATATAGCACGGGGGTTTCTTGTTCTAAATTTAGGGTAAAACGAATTTAATAACGGGCACAATTTGTTTTATTTAGTAAGCACAAAAGTCTTTCTGCTGAAAAATAGATTATCGATATGATTATTAATATATGGTTTTCTGTCAAGAAATGCATCACTATAGGATGAAGAGTTGGTTCTATGGTACAATCATCTTATTATGTTCCTATATGTTTTTCACTGATGAAAGATATGGGATTCTGTTTTTTCTGAAATGTAGAAGGAAGCCAGCATGGCTGTTATTGGAATTTGAGGGACATTATGATGATTGATGAGTTTAGCAGATGATGACATATGGCCGTATGGGAAATTTTTTCCCAAGTAATCGCTTTTTTTTTGGTTGGTTGCTGATAGAAAACGTTAAAGATAGCGTTTGACCATAGCTTTAAAAAAAATAAAAAAAATAAAAAATTCCACAATGGATTATAACAAAAACACGAGGTTTAGGTATCATTTTTACTTAACTAATACATCATCTTGCTTTTGATTGGGACAATTATTCCTAGTATAGTTTTTGGCTTGTTAATCATAGTGTGTGTTTTGTATGGCTCTTGGAACAGCCATTTTTCAAATATTCCTGTTATATGGCTTCAGTTAAAGAATAGTTTTTTTTTTTTTTTTTCAAATCTTATAGAAAGCTCTCTTACGTCTACTTGCAGAATTAAAAATCTTTAGGTTTTTAATATGCTATTTTTGAAAATTTTTAAAAAATTGAATTGGTTGAAGTACCCTTATAGTATTTTATTAATTCCAACATTCCATTTTCCTAATAGAATGTTATAATATTTAACAATGGTTATACAATCGTTTCTTTATAAAATTAACAAGTTAAATTTTCAATTTATAATTACGCAATATAAAATATATTACAAAAACTGGCTAAAAAAAAAAATTATGCCGAAGCTCTAACAATGTGATTAATAAAGAATAATAATAGTATTATGTAATAAGATATACATATATTTTTTTAATTTGATTATATATCATTTTGTGACATCAAGGTAAGATTAGAGTGAATGATTGTTTGCATAAAATAATATACAATTGCCATATAGTTATAAAAGAATTCCCTTTTTGGATATCTGTATTTAGCAAAATGTGATCCAGCAATATATACTGCAGAGGTTGCAGATACAGGTGACTTTTGATGGATCAAATTTCGAAGATGGTATGCCACAAATAACTTTGCACTGGCTAAATGGATAATATTATAAGTTATAACTATTGATCTAGAAGAGTATTTCTTTACTGTAGAATGCCGGATCTAGTGATTGATCATTTTGTATTACATCATGAAGTATTCTTCTTACATATGGTGAAGCATTAATGGTAGAAACTTGGATAAGAAGTTTCTGGAAGAACCGAAGGAAATTTTTATGTACATTAAGAGCTTAATCTACATGTTTGAACAAATATTATGTCTTGTGTCATTAGTTACTAGATGACAGGTTTAAGTAGGGTTTTTATTTATTTTTAAAAATATTAAACATTGATTTTGTTTAATTATATTTGTTGACAATTATGATGTATACTTTCAGTTTTCAGAACATTGGATTTAGAAACTGCAAGTGAATTCTATAATTGTTTTCAACATCATAGTACATAACAATTACCATGTGGTCCCCCTTTTGTTGTTAATTTCTTGTTTGTACTGTGTTAACTGTGACACGGTACTGAATCAATTATCAGGGTATTTTGAGAGCATCTGACTTAGTTATATTAATTTAAGACCTCAGTTTCTGATCTGTGTTAGACAAATGTGATATCATTTTGTTCTAACTAATCCCCATACATCTGTTGTGGAATTGTATTAACTCTGCCACTTTATGTTGGATGCTGCAGCCTACTGTGTTGTTGCTGTTGAATCTGCTGGCAGACAAATTCCAATTGCCTTTCTGGAAAGAGTTAAGGATGATTTCAACAAGAGATATGGTGGAGGAAAGGCTGCGACAGCTGTTGCAAATAGCCTCAAGAGAGAATTTGGGTATATATATTGTACTCTTCATCGAGATATATTTTTGTTACTCGATAAGTTTTCTTACTCTTCTGTCTATATTATAGGCCTAAACTGAAGGAGCACATGCAGTATTGCGTGGATCATCCTGAAGAGATCAGCAAACTTGCCAAAGTCAAAGCTCAAGTTTCTGAAGTCAAGGGTGTTATGATGGAAAATATAGAGAAGGTAAGAAATAGCTGCTGGTTTACTTTGCTGCTGATTTACTCTTGATTTGAAATAAAAGATTTGTGGCATATCTCCACCCCCCACCACTACTGCTACAAGCACTTTTTTTTTTTCTTTTTCATGGTGAGAGCTGTCTGCAAAGGCCGTGCAATTATGATTGTGTATTTTTGTTGAGGAGATTCATCTTTTGTCCAGGTTCTTGACCGTGGTGAGAAGATTGAGCTGTTGGTGGATAAAACTGAGAATCTTCGGTCACAGGTTAGTTTAAGCTCAACAAATTGGCATTGAGTTAAGCTACTACTTTCAAGCTTCCTTGTGGAAATTAGTTGAATGCCTTTTATAGGTGATTTGAAGTTGCATTATTCTACTAGGGATGTTTATGAGAAAGGAATTGTGTGATATTAGTCTTCATTTTTTATTTTTGGTTTCCTTCACTTCTTTCTCTGTTTGAAAATTTTGGTATTGTGGTTTGATGCATCTGTCATGGTGCAGGCACAAGACTTCAGACAGCAGGGAACTAAGATGAAAAGGAAGATGTGGGTGCAGAATATGAAGATGAAGTTGGTTGTTTTAGGTATCGTGGTTGCATTGATTCTCATCATAATCTTGTCGATTTGCCATGGGTTCAAGTGTACTTGATTTGTCTTGGATTCACCTGGCTACTGCCCTCGCTCTAATGCTGACTTGGTCCTCTCGGTAAATTGGTTCGTCATCTTTTCTTCAGGCGATGTTTATGAATATCTCTCTCACTTCTTGTCTTATATCTTTTAGGTCGTTCTTTCCCCTTCTAGTCCTTTTAGGAAGGGAGAAGAGTTTGTATTTTGGAATGATTTTCTTGTATAGGGTTATATGTTTGAACTCGTTGAGGTAGATAAATATCTTTATTGCTGCTTGATATAAATATCTTTATTGCTGCTTGATATGATTTTTTAGTTTAACATGTAATGGAGGATGCCTGCACAAAACATTTATTCTTTTGAATATAATTGATGTGCTTATTATTTCATTATCTAATATCATCAAGTATATGCATTTTTTATTGGGATTTTTTAATTTATATCATTAAGATCCAACCTTTTTTACACCCAAATCGAAAATGATGCTATATGTATAGTTTTATCATGTGGGAATTGTTCGGATAAAAAATATTGAGTAATTCTAGACATTCCACCTTTGTATCCTACATCCATCCCAAACAATGATGTGACAATTGGTAATACTAGACATTCCACATTTGTATCCTACTTTTATCCTAGAGTCCCACTCAATGATGTGATGATTGGTAAGTATTTTTTGAAAGTGGCAATTGGTTAGTTAATACATGTAGATGTGGTAATTGGAGCCTTCCCGCTACGAACGCAAAACCTTCCTAGCTGTGCCTCTCCCCTTCATAGCGAGGGAGGATGGAGATCTTTATGGATCTCGGTGAGATTGGATCTACATATTTTCATTTTCTTTTTTCGCTCTTATTTTTTTTTTTTTACAAAAATAATTAATCTTGGAGATGGATGGTGGAGATCCATTTTAATTTATTTTTCTTACAAATTATTAATTATTAATTATTTAATTTGATCTCAATCATCCATCTTGGATGGTGGAGATCAATTTTTTTTAAAAAATTTCTGATTTTATTAAATTAAAGTTAAAAGGACAATATTACCTTTCAAGTTTTAAGGGTTAACATCTTGATAGTCAACCTTGATCAAACCCTAACGACAAGGGATGTAAGTGTCAGTTTTTTATAAAGTTGATTATGCATGTAAAAGAGCAAACCTTAGGAAGTATGGTGTTATTTGCTCATTGTACATATTTTTCTACATAATATATCATGAATGATTGAGAAAATTTATGGACAAATTTTGCTGAAATCAATTAGAAGTATATTGCATTGCTATAGAGTGAGGAAATGGAGCTTGTAAGGGATTAGAATCACATAGGCTACCATTCAAACTCTGGACTCTGGGTTATTAGCTGTTGTGTCATTGCTAATCAATGAAATGAACATGATCCATAAAACATTAGGAATAAGTTTAATTTTAATTATTATATCAATTGTTCTTATTATTATAAATTAGCTTGTCAAGTAGTGTAGGATAGAAATTTTATTTCAAAATTTGAAAAGAATAGGATTTCTTCTTATTATAAATAGTAACGATGACCCAATCACTCGATCAGTCTTATTGTTTTTGACAATGGAGGGCCCAGTGTGTCAAGAACAACAAATTTGTGCCTGTCAAATTTAAGATTCCTGCTTCTACTCTAATAGCTAGATAGCCTGGATTTAATCATGATACTCTCTCCATCTTAAAAAAAACATAAAGAAGCATAATGACGTGTTCACTTGGATACTAATCTATTATCTATATAGGATGTATTAGCAATCAAATTATTATTATTATTATTATTATTATTATTATTATTATTGAAATTTGACACTAATCGGAGGAGTAGGAGAGTTTGCGCTACAAGTAGCCCAGGAAAATGTAAATTTCACTATAGATATTTTTCCTGCATTTTACGATTTAATGAACAAACGTGAAATTCAAACTTTTATCATTTCAAGCACGCAACCACTTTGCACCCTAGTTTGTATCACAATATATGATTAATAATACTATTTTGTCCAAATTTGATACCAAATGATGTGGCATCTTTGATTTATTTTTATAAGAATTGCGTGATTGAAATGATTGGATTTTAATGATGTTACATCATTTAGACCCCAAATTTGGACAAAGTAGCATTACTCATATATGATATGTCACTAGACAAATAGATACATGCATGTCATGTGAGTTAAATTGTCAAAATACAAATTAAGATATAAATCATGCAGTTTGAATGTCTAGCATTACTCTTGAATAGAAGTATTTATGTAAATGATATTTGAATCCAAAACTTCTACCACGCATGTCATGAGTTAAATTGTCGAAATACAAATTGAGATATAAAGCATGCAGTTTGAATGTCTAGCATTGCTCTTGAATAGAAGCATTTATGTAAGCGAGATTTGAATCCAAAATTTCTATCGACTTTAATAAATCTTTCTCAATATATTAAAGTAACTGGTACCCACAACTAAATAATTATACCGAAGCATAATGTTCGATCATATAGAACATATTCGTCTTCTTTAATTGATTAATTTATTGAGGAAATAGGAGTATATAGCACTTTTTTAATTTTGAATTGTACAAATATCAGACTTTAATAACTCTTGTTTTAATAGCACCAAAAATGAAATTTGGACAAAAATACCCCCCAGCTTCTTTTCTTTTCTCTTGTGTGTCCTCACCTTCTTCTTCCTTTTTCCAAAACCTCCATTGATGGAGCTTCAATGGAGGTGCCACCGTCGACCGGCGAGTTGACCGGCAAAACCACCGGGAAAACGTTCGTCGAGTGCCAATAATTGTAACCAAAGTGTTCGTTTTCATTTTCGAGTTGTGTAGAGAGAGAAACGAAGCAAAACCCAAATCGTCGCGAATCTTCATTGTCCGATTTATGACGATCCGTCGCGAATCTGATGAAACCGATGGCACCAACGAACTCGGCATCGTTCAATCTTCCAGATCCAACTATTTCCAGAGTCAACCGGCGCCGTTGTCGGATCGTCACTGTCGCCATTAATGGAGGTCGAACAGAATAAGTCCCGAACAAACTTGAATTAAGTCTCGAAAACGCATGAATAAGTCTCGAAACGCATGAATAAGTCTCGAAAACGCATAAAAAAGTCTCGAATTTTCGAGAAAAAAAATAAAAAGGAAAAGAGCAAGTGGGGGTATTTTGGTCTCATCACTTACTTTGGTGCTATTTAAACATGACTTATTAAAGTGGTGCTATTTGCACAAGCCCTCCCCCAAAAAGTGCTATTTAATTTTTGGCCCCTTAATTTATTACTATATATTATTATCATTCATCCGGCGAATCATTTATATAAAGTACAATTAGCGTAATTTTTTCTGAAAGTGTACATTTTTGATCTTCGAAACATAAGAAAGGCCATTTCTTTACATTTCCACTTAGCATATTCCTACCAAGTTTCGCACATAAAACTGAATTTTAGGAATAATCTAATATGCCTCATTTAATTAGCTTGGTATAAAAGCCGATCGAAAAGACCAGATTTAATTCTTTGTGCAACCAAAGTAAATATACAACTAATATCTGGCCCCATCCACATGTATTTTTCTGCATGATTTTTTGTGCGCCTGCAGCTCAGAATTACTCGCATGGAAGTGATACATTGAGATGCAATCAGGGGTGAAACTAGAATTTTTTTTTAAAGATGGGCTGTTATGAAGAAAAAAAAAATATTGACGAAAGTATGTCTCGACTGTATGAGAGAAATTTCATTAATTAAAAAAAAAAAAGTACGTATAGTTGAAATTGATAAATTAATAATAATTTTTTTGAACACCTATAGGGGTCGTTTGTTTTTTTGTCTGAAAACTAAATAATCCTAAATTTTTCTGAAGACTGAATTGAGACTGAAATTTGAATCTAAATGACATATATATATTTTTTTCTCACGTCTGAATGTACTATCAACATGTTTGTTTTTTAAAATAAAATTGTCCGAAAATAAGTAATTTTACATTTATACCCATACTAATTAAAAGAAGTAATTTAACATACAATATTTTTTATAAGATTTTGTATGTTCTTTTGTGAACAAAGTTCGATTTAACAAAACAAAAAAATTATTAAATAATATAATTTTGCATGTTCTATAAACAAAGTTTGAGTGCAATTTATTGTAAAAAAAAAACGTTCAAGTTCAATATGCACCAGAAGCCAAATAAAAAAAAAAAAAAGTTCTTGAATTATATATATATATATATATATATATATTAAAAGAAATAATTCTACACCATATCAAATTAGAATAAATTTGGAAATATATCTTCTTTGGAAGGATAGACTTAGAAGTGAATATTTTAATTGTAATCAAGTGATTTGGAATTGAGTTAAAAGTCAGGATTTCTTACTTTTTTATTTTAAGTTGTTTATATATATATATATATATATAAGTTATTTAACCACTTAAAAAAACAAACAAAACAACTTAATGAGTTCAATTCAGACTCATTAAGTTTTAAGTGGGAAAAACAAACGACCCCTAACTAATAGAATTATTTAATGGATAATATATATATAATACTTGAAAGCATTAATATATGTTATTATTATTTTTCAAATGCTTGGTAGGCTATAGCCCACCCAAGCCTGTTTCCGCCCTTGGATGCAACCAAGAATTTGAGAATATCTGCCAAATATTCCATGGTGAACATAGTTTTTGCAGACATTTTATATGATTACATTAATATTAAGATACCCAATTAGTTGGAATATAATTTCCAAGTGATATCATACATAATACGTACGTTTTTGAATATTGAATATGCAAAAGGCCACCACCAATCCTCAAGAACTCATGCAGGTTGGTGCAATAATGGAGGATGAAGAGGGGAAGAAGAAGGAGGAGGTAGCAAATAAAATTGTGCCATTTTGTAAGCTTTTGAGTTATGCTGACGGATTGGACTGGACTTTAATGGCGATGGGAACGTTGGGGTCGGTGGTTCATGGCATGGCTCAACCGATAGGGTATTTGTTGCTAGGCAAAGCCCTCCAAGCATTTGGAAACAACAAGGACAACGGCAAGGAGGCCATCGTTGACGCCCTTCTCAAGGTACATGCATGCATGCACGCACTTGATCATCTTCAGCTTTTAATTTTACAAAAAAAACTTAATTAATTAATTAATTATAACTAAATTAAGGTTTTGTTATGAATAATGTTTCTGCTTGTCCAGGTTGTTCCCTTTGTGTGGTACATGGCCATCGCCACATTTCCAGCTGGAATACTAGGTACCCATCTACCCATCTGGCCTTCGCCATATTTTTCTAATTATCTCCACCGTTCATGTATGAGATGGACAGTGGACATTGAATTTAGAGATAAACTAATGGTGAAGAGTTTTTATTTATTTATTTTTTTAATTCTGATTTGTCTCTACCATCGTGTTCAAGGACAATAAGGTCTTTCAACTCATTTTTTGTCTGAGTTACCTTTTAAACAGAAATCCTGATAGCAAGAGGTAAAACTTCAAATATTTTCGTTTTTTTAGAGGGAAGAACGGTCACTACTAGAATTAGAGGGGGTAAAGTTACGAATATGGTAAACCTTAGGGGACAAAATAATAATATCCCTTATATATATATATATATACGGATTTTCTATTATCAGTTCGAACTGACAATAAATATATCAGGACGAAAATGTGGACCATTAGATTTACATACTTTGATTCAAAGTGTATGCACTTGTCAAAACTTCTCCATAATCTGTGGTCCACATTCTTCGTCCTAATATATTTATTGTCAATTCGAACTGATAATAGAAACACTGTATATATATATATATATATGCCATAAGGTAAATAAGAAGCTTTTGAGTTTAATGATTGCTTAGTTTAGAGGTCGACAAGTTTAATTCTGACAAGAAATCTTACAATTAACTTCTCCTATGTATGGATCAGGTGTGAGATCTCATACGTTTTTTCGTGCGAGATCCAAGTTGACACTGGTGTAAAAAATATTTTTATTTTATTTTACACATGTATCAATTGAGATCTCACACGAATTTTATCACTTTTTTTTATTACAAATGGTGTTATAGGTTTTTTTTTCCCGAAAAGAATGGTACTATAATCTTTAACTATCACATCATCTCATGATCTTACTATGTCATTTATGAAAATTTTATTGATGTCTACCATTACATTTAAAATTAAGCAAACTACCAATAATATGGACCATCATAGTTTCCACGTTATTGGTAGGTTTTATATCATACACGATGGTTTTGTACATAGTATTTCGTACGTATAATCTCGTTTGACTATACAGAGATCGGATGCTGGATGTATACGAGTGAAAGACAATTAACACGGATGAGATTAGCATTCCTAAAAGCACTTCTTAACCAAGAGAT
>CM059869.1:21084720-21265463 GCA_030490815.1 Acer saccharum | reverse complement strand
CTCCCCGCTAGGTTCGAATCAAAGTGCGGCTTTTGGGAGAATATCCATATAATGAATTGAATCCGAGTGAGGTGATTGGATACTCCTCGCCTATGAATCTAGGAAGGCTCCATATTTCACCCTCTTAAAAAGCAAAGGGAATTGCTTTGAATGCTTCCAAGGTTGAGAATGAGGAAAAGTGACTCGACCAAGACATGGCTTTGCTACTTAGAATATCAGAGCTTTGTCATTCGGAAGAAAGGCTTTGGATCCAATGGCCAAGACTTGAAGAAAAGCTCCCTTCAAGAGTTTTGAGCCTAGCAAGAGCATAGTGAAAAGAAAGGGGTCCAATGCTACTAGTTGGTGGTATAAGGCCTATCTCACCGGATTGTAGAACTTGAAGAACATATGGCAAAAGATGGCCACCCTTGGAGTGAAAGTGATGACTCCGTAAAGGGAGACAAGTCATCAAGTGAGATGAGCTTACCATCAACTACACGGCTTTTGGGCCACTTGTGTAGATGACAAAGTTTGGTAAGAATGACTTGACTAGTTCCCATAGAAGAAAAAGATGAAGAAGTAGCTCTAGAAGTGCTAGGCAAAGCTACTCATTGGGATATGCTCACATTGCTCAGAGACCAAGGTGAAGGTCTTAATGAGAAAATGACTCCATAGGTGAGTGGAGTATAGGGAATAGCTCAAGGTTAAGATGACTCCTCATCTAACTCTACAATGGAGTGTAAGAGAAATGGATTACATGACTTTATAGTCAAGTGTGAAAGCTCATTGAAGAGACAATAAAAATTGAAGATTTTAAAGGATAAAAATCTAGAACTTTCAACACACAATGACTCACTTAAGATATCAAGTGGAGGCATCCAAGAATTTGAAGACAAGCTAAGAGATGAGCTAGCTTTGTCTAAGAGGCTGAGAAGGTTGAAGAGAGCTTGATGAGCTATAGAGTCATTGTCTAGGATGACTACAAGCACCAAGAAACTTGACCCACATTCTTGTAGTGGAAAGAACCCTTGTACAAGTAGAGGTATTTGGGTATGAAGAACCAAATGAGATCACTACTCCAACCAAGACCGTCTTTGTCAAGAGTTTGGGCAAATAGAAGCCTCGCCGTGCACACTCCTAGGAAAAAATTGTATCTAGGACAATGTTCAAGAAGTCACAAGTGAGGACTCCAAAGAGACACCTAAAGCTCAAAAGTTTCCTCATCCTAACTTCCCTCACTCACATTCATCAAGGGAAGAGCCAATCATGCAAATGAAACAATGAACAAGCTAGACCGTTCAACAACAAAGAAGGTTTGAACCCGCTCAACCACCAAGTCATGGAAAGCTCCTATCCTGCACAGGACATGTATGAATTCTAAATTTATTCCTACATCACTTTGTGGTATTAATGGTCACATTATACCAAATTGCTTTCATTTCATTAATTGTGTAGAATCAAAAGCATGATTGAAAAGAAATGACAAGAGCTAGAATGCATGCTAATAGGAAGGAAAATATTCATATTCATGATCCTATTATTCTAGAACTCTTGAACCCTTAACCACTATGAAGAAAAAGTTATATCTATGTGGGTAAGGAAAAATGAACCCGCTTGCTACGAGACTAACAGTCTCAATAGGTTCATCCAAGTCAAATGGACTTGGGATGTCTATACCTCAGACCTTCCTTGATTGAAGGATGATATGCACCCCATTCGGAACTCAGCAAAGAGAGCTAATTGCATACTTGTTGCTGCAAATATTTGAAAATCTTATGCTTCTTTTTGTTGATTGCGTGAGTAAGCTTGGTTGCACATATGTATATATTTCTTAATTCATAAGTGTGAACCTTGCTTGTCTACAATCCATGTCATATTTATGTTCAAACATGCATTTTGGACTAGGAGATTTACAATGAGTATTATTTGAATGACCTATAGTTATCTCCATGACTGATGATCTTAATGACATGCTAATGAATATTGAAAGCCTGAAATTTATATGACATGCTCAAATGAAAAAGCATGTATTAATGATTGCAAGTTTTTTCTTTAAATGCAAACTTGTGTAAGAAGCTCAATGAGACTCAATGAATAAAGGATCTTGTATCCGTTCAAAGGATTTAAAATCCAATGTCTCTCTTCTTTATTTGTTGAACATGTCAACTATCATAACGGGTTCATTCCCGAAAAAATCAAATAGTGGCAAATTGCTCATGACATGTTTGACTTATAAAGTTGGATATAGTTGTTCTTAATTTGAAATCAATGAAACTCTATCCTTGCTTCTCTCATGACTTGGTGAAATTGGTTTGAATTCTTATTAGAACCTTTGTCTTTGCTTTGCCAATACCATTGATTTTGGACTTGAATGCTACATGTCTTGTATGCAAAGCATTTTGATTCACACATTTTATCAAAATAAATCCCCTTGTTTCTCTCCATTTGATAGAGTTGCATAAGTGCATTTAATGACTATGCAAACTTGAATGCTATCATCTCTCTTTGCTAGTGACCCGTTGGGACTCTCTTTGCCTATATCATGACAAAAAGGGGAGAGAAATGGGTAAGGGAGTTGCAAATTGTGGTAGCAATTATGCATGTTGGGGAGGCACTACATTCAGGGGGTACCCTTAGGGGAGCATTGCATTCATCAAACTTTGCTGATGTTGGTTATTGTACTTAAATTCTTAGAATCAAATGCTTGTTTTACTCTCACTTGATTCATCTCACTTTTACTTGAATGGAAAATATAGAAACCTTGCTTTCAGGGATTGATTGTTCTACTTGAGATTGAGACTTCAATTACTTTTATATATCTCTTTGTAAAGTAGAAATCATAGTAACCATAGTTTCTATTTTTTGTTGTGAGAATCAATGTGAGTGTTGGTTTTGTCACGAAATAGCCAAGGGGGAGATTGTTAGATTCCCATATCTTGATTGGCTTATTTCGTGGACAAACCACATGATGGGTTGTTTGTAGGGTAGTTTTAGGTGATTGATCTTCAAGCTCGAAGGCCCTTCCAAGACCTCAAGGCAGCACGCAAAGGTATATTTTCTTGTGCTTGGTTTGCTTTGAAGAGATGTATTTGCACACACTCACAACATGCATAACTCTTATTCTTGAATGTTGTGTTTATATTTTTGTGTGCATTGTGCTTTATTGATTTATTCAATATCTCTCTTGCATTAAATTGAGTGCATCTTGTTCTATGACATGCCATGACATGTTAGGCATTAGATGCATTCATACTCACACGCATGCACTATTGCATGGTTCTTTTGTGAGAAGTGGCTTAAGAAGGTGTGCCCTTCTTGTGCACGGGTTGTCTACCGCGGTTTGCCTAATTTTGGCAAACCACGGCATACAGTGACAGAGACTTCCATGTCTCTACCCCGCGGTTCCACAACCGCGGCAGTCGAGCGACAGCAATGTATTTGCTGTGCCGCGGTTATATGCCGCGTTGAGCAACCGCGGCATCGAGCCACAGTGAAATTTCTCGTGCGATTTCAAAACGACCACACTTCACTTATGGCCCCTATATATATGCCACTTTGACTTTAGGTCAGACATGTGAGTTTGATTTCTGAATCCATACTTAGAACATTTTTCAAGAGAAAATTTCAAAAGAACTCACCTTTACCACTCAAATCAAATCCCTTTTGCATCATATTTCATATTGCATCTTCTATTACTATATAGATGCATCCATGATTGGATTTTGCATCATCACACACTTGCTTGGTAAGATTTTGATTAAGTTCATCTTATTTGATTATTTTTATTATCAAGCTATTCTCTTTATTTACTTGTATGTTTGATCATATGAATAATACAAGATTAGAATTAATTGTGATGAATTGATTGAGTGTTGTTTGTGATAGCTAATTAGGTTTTTGATTACTCTTGATTAGCTAAGCGATTTGACATGTCATCTAGCTCTTGATATCTAGGATTGATTTTATTGAATATCTCTCATCCTAGATAAGCATCTAAGGTTCCCTAGCCTTGTTTGTCATTTGAATATTCATACATATTCACATAGGTTGCATAATCTCTTCTTAGAGAATAGACTTGAGGCTAAGAGTGCTTAGGCCTCAAGCAAATTGGAATAGGTTGCTAATAAAGGCCCGCTGGGTAGAAGTGAGGGGTTACAACCGGAGTGTTTAACGAGTCTACATAGGTTGTAAACTTCATTTCAATTAGTGATTTCGAGTTCCGAGTGTGGCCACTATACAGCCCGTGTTTTTCCCAGTGGTTGGGTTCCACGTATACATTAAGTGTCATTTTATTCCGCACTATACTACACTTGCTTGTATTTCTGACTAGGGCATTTTCGTAATATTGACTTGTATGCGAAAATTGGGTAATAATAGCTAAAATCTATTCACCCCCCCCCCCCCCCCCCCCCCCCCCCCCCTCCTCCCCTCCCTCTAGATTGATATTCGAACACACCGAGCGTTTATTTCGTTCCTTCAAAGGATATGTGTATTTATGTATTATTATCTATGATACTAGTTGGTCATATCATTTGATTTGATCTTTAATTGATATATGCTTTTTACTTAATTAATCCATTGTTAACATGCAAATAGGAAAACCTTGCTTAATTTGGTTAACCTCTAATTGAAGTGCTTAATTGTTATCACTAGTAATTAGGTAATTTGCATGACCATTAGTTCCCTAACCATCTCATTATCACTTGCATACTTGCATTAGTGGTAATTAGTTAGTTAATTAGTAATTATAGTTAATTGTTTATTGGTATTTTAGTTGTTTAGATTAGTTATTCTAGGATTGACAACCCTTAGTTTTTAATATCAGTTAACTTATTGTAAGTTAGATTAAATCTTGTTAGTGTATTTTAGATTAGTTATTTAATTGTTTGTAACAATTGCTATTTTTTTTCTTTGCATGTAATTAGTGTATAGTGTAAATAGTTATATATATTTATGATATATATATATATGTATATATATATACGCCTAGACCGACTTAAGGTAAACACTACATCCTCTGTGGAACGCTACCCTTACTCGTACCACTATACTTGCGAACGATTCTATACTTGCGAGAGGGTAAAAACTCGCGCGTCCGATCATTTACGATAGTTTATAGAACTATCGCGTAACCAATTTTCGGCCCATCATCCGTGTATACATTTTTCAGAACAAGTGAATGACTATTTACGGCATTCAGTGCAAGTCGTAATAGTGATACATAATTTCTCCAAGACGACGCGCATTTGACGAACACCATAAAAAGGGATTATTACAGCTTACCTATTGCGTGTCTTTCCCAATAATGCAATATATGGACGTTTTGTTCATCCAAAGTGGTTCTCTATCGTGATGAATTTTTGTTTTTCACATAAGTTCTTCATAAGTTCCTAACTATTATCTTGAAGGTTTTCTATTATTTTAAAAAAAGACCGAACCATCGGAACCGAACTGGAACCGTTTTGGTCCGAATCGAGATCGAGAACCAGAACCAGGGTTGTCTAATTCCGAGTACGATTAACGATTGACCCTTTGATCTAACAATATATGATTTTAACAAAAGTTTAATTAAATGTTATAATAAATGTATTTTAGTATCAATTTGTTTTTATCATATAAAAATAAAATTTAAATTAGTGGATCGATCTACAATAAATTTTGATTGAAAAATAATCAATAAAAATTTAATAACAAGTAGAGGTTATATTAAAAATTATGTTTTTATTAGCACATTCAAACACAGCAAGGTGGATAAGGCTTGGCTGATCACTCATGAGTTTATTAGGTTCATACACCATGAGAACCCATAAATTGTATTGTGATGAGTTGGTTGGTGGGTGGGTGGGTGGGTGGTGGGTCTGCGTCATGTGTGCGTGGTGGGCCGTGGGTGGGTGGCTGCAGGGTCCATAATACAATTATTATTTTTAAACAATTGACGGCACGCATTTGAAGAACGCCGTATTGAGGGATAATCATTCACGACATACAGCTAAACGCCGTAATAGTCATTTACGGTGTTTTTTACCGCAGTAAAGGGGTCGTAATACAATTACGGCGTTCTAAACACGGCGCGTTTTGTATGCCGTATTTGAGGGATATCATTTATGACATCATCTAATGCGGCTTGCAGCTGAACGCCGTAATAGTCATTTACGCGTTCTTTGCCGCTGTAAGCACTATAAAGACCCAATATGTGTAGTGCATCTCTTTAATTACTTTATGTTTTTAGATCATATGCTAATACAAGTTAAGAGATTATTTGTGTATGTATTGATTGAGTGTTGTATTGTGATAGCTTCATAGGATTACTTAATCTATTTTAGCTAAGCTTTATGATATTTTTTAGCTCTTGATATCTAGGATTATATTAATTGTCATTCATTATCCTAGATAAGCATCTAAGGTTACCTATCTTTATTTGCTCTTTGAATATTCATACATATTCACATAGGGTTTATTATCTCTTCATTGAGAACTAAGTCTTGTGTTGCTATCGGGATTAGGTAGCTTAAATCACAAGCAATTGGACTAGGTCCACTCATACCGGGATTAGGTAGTTGTGATATTATTGATCGGGATTAGATCGTTAAACCAGATTAGGTTGTAATCATTTCAATTAGTGGATTCGAGGTTTGTGTGTGGCGCACATATTAGGCCGTAGTTTTTCCCGTGAGAGTTTCCACGTAAATATCAAGTGTTATTTACATTCCGCACCATATTACACTTGTTTGTCTTTTTGACTAGTTATGGCATTTTCGTAAATTGACATGTATGTGAAAATTAGGTAAAATCGTTTTAACTCTATTTCCCCTCCCTAGATTAATATTGTACACACCGTAATTTGTTTCACTCATTAAATACTGATCTTTCATTAAAGAGTTTAATTAAATATATTAGTAAGCCCTCCCATTATTAGATTAATATGATTAAGGCCTTAATAATAATTGGACCAAATAATGTGATTTAGTTTTAATAGTTACACTTGGTAATTCTCACATTTAATTCTAGTCTATTTAAAGTAGTTGCATAGATTAGAATTCGATAACAATTAGTTTTAATAGTTAAAAATCCGGTTTTATTATTTAATGTTAATAGGATGAAATTTTACTAACATAACCTAAAAGAACTAGATTTTTTCTTAGCCGTTTAATCTAGGTTCATCTAGAAAACACTAGAAAACCCTAACAAGCAAATAGTAGTGGGAGAGGAATATATAACATTATAATTACCCGCAGTCTCCATCGTTAGTAGAAACACCGTGAGATTCAAGTGGAGCCTAGAGACGGCTTTGTTTTCGTCCTCCCTAGGTGGTCTCCATAAGAGTTAATACCAAGGTTAACTTCCTACGGATAGGGTTTCGATGTATTTGGGATTGACTGACCCTAAGGTAGCAATTCTCAAGTTAAGTTTTAGAGATCTGAAATGATAGATTACACTCACAAGGATTTAATTAAATAGTTAATTATAATCCTGACTAAAATAAACGATGATTAAATTATATAAGATAAAGAGTATTCTGGAGTATCATTTAATTGAGAATGTCTCAATCTGACATACAAGCACTTGACCTACCCTAAGGTGGCACTTACTTGTGGCATGTTGGATTATCGTGCCTTAGTAACTTTTTTGGGATTTTATTGTTCATTAAACATGTTTCATGCATCATGTTTAATTATATGCCGAATAATTTTATATATGATTTAAATGTATGAATGATAATAAGTTTTTATTTATGTTTATTTCAGCAATGTCATCTGCTTTATTTTCAATATTGCCAACGACAAATGACCGGGATAACTATACAAAATGGAAAAACACATTAATGCAATCCTGGTCACCAAGACCTAAAATTTGTGTTTACTGAGGAATGTCCTCCCACCTGCAGCTAACCATCACAAACTGTTCGTGAAGCCTACGAAAAAGATTTAAAAAAATGAAAGGCCCGCATTTACTTGCTAGCTAGCATGACAGAAGTGCTTTATACAAACCATGAAGCAATGACAACAACATATGAGATGATGAAGTCATTGCAGGCCATGTTTGGGCAACCTTCTAAGAAAAGTGGCACAAAGTTGTTTTCGTTCCGCAATGACCGCTCGTATGAAGGAAGGATCATCAGTCCGGGACATGTCTTGGGTATGATGTCCCATTTCCATACTAATGAAGTCAATTGGGATAGTATGAGGCTTGCCAGGTGAGCATCATACTGACAACTCTTTCAAAGAGCTTTGATCAATTCAAAAGCCACTATGGGATAACAAGTTGAAGTTCAATCTGACTCAGTTGCTTAATGAGCTAACAACTTTTGAGTCCATGATAAGGACAACAAATTTAAGACGGTGAGGCAAATGTTGCTGACCATCTTTCCTCTAGATTAAAGAAAAGGAAGAGGTTTTGCTGGCAAGGCAAAGCTAAGCCCAAGAAGAAACAAGTTCAAAAATAAGAAGAAGAGCACCACGACTGACAAAGCAAAAGGGAAGTGTTCCATTGCGACAAGGTTGTCATTGGAAGAGGACTGTCCACAGTACCTCGAGAATCTCTCTAAGAAGAAGAAAGTGAAGGTAAATCTGATTTACTTGCATTGAATCGTGTTTATGAAGATAAGTCTTCACCTTGGATAGTTGATTCAAGAGCAACTAACCAATGTTGTTCTTCTTTATAGTGATTGATTCTTGGATAGAGATTGAGGAAGGGCCTTCTCAATGTGCGTTAGAACAGGAATGTCGTTTCAGCAAGAGCAATGGGAGCAGTTAGACTATCTTTTAATAATAATTGTTTCTTTCATTAGACAATGTTTATTACATTCATGGATTTACAAGAATTTGATTTCTGTACCAAATTATTGGAATGTTTATATCAATTCTTTTAATAATAAATCAGTTATGTTTCTAGAACGGTTTGAATATTTGTTCTGGTTTGATTGAAAACACTTGTATGTTTTGAGACCTTTATTACATAAATCACTGCTTATACTGAATTGTTTAAAGTTGAAAACCTTAAAACACAAGCAACAAAAGATTTCTCCATAATGAACGTATCTGTGGCATTTAAGACTTGTCACAATCAACCTTGACAAGATGATAGACTAGTAAAAGGTGCTCTTTAAGTTAGTTGGAGATCGGCACTTACCTACAGTGGTCTTGTTTAGAAGGTAAATACCAAGAGACCTTTTAGGGAAAAGAGCTTAGAGGTACACCACTGAAACATAACATTCAGACGTCTGCGGACCTATGATGTTAGCTAGGGGTGGTTATGAGTATTATGTCACTTTGTGATGATTACTTAGATACAGATATGTTTACCTAATGCAACAAAAGTCAAACATTTAAAAGTTCAAAGAATTCCGAGCTGAAGTTGAGAACCATAGCAAAACTATCAAGTTCTACGATCAAATCGTGGAGGTAGTATCTCACCAAGAGTTCGAGGACTATTGGTTAAGCATGGGATTGTTTCCCAACGCAGCTTCAGGAACACCACAACAGAATAGTGTAACGAGAGGAGAAATAATAAACCCTATGGAATGATGAGATCTATGATTAGTTTCTCATTATTACCAAACTCTTTTTAGGGATATGACTACAAACTGCGCTGCCTACATATTGAATGTGTTCCAATCCAAATCTGTTCCTAAGACTCCTCTATAGTTCGGAATGGCCGTAAAGCTCAATTTGCGCAACATTTTCACGTAATAGGGGTCCAGTACATGTACTGTAGAACAAACTGGAAGTTAGAGCCTTGTTCACAGTCTCTATTTGTAGGATATTCAAAGAGACTAGAAGGAGGATACTTATATAGTCCACAAGAAACAAAGTGTTGTGTCGACAAATGCAACGTTCTTTTAGGAAGACTATATGAATGATCATAAGCCTCGAAGTAAGATTGTATTATATGAATTAAAAGCTGGTTCCCCAGTAAAATCAACAAGATTGTTGACAATGTTGTTGCTCCATTACATCTGATAGTCAAACGTTCCTAGTTAGATAACACTACCACTAAACGTATGGGAGGTTAGTACGATAGCCTGATCACTACTTAGGTATTGGAGAGGCACAGGGTGTCGTCCTAATGATAGTGTGGATGATCCATTGTCATTAACATGCAATGGAAGACTCAACAAAAAGGAATGCTTAAAGCCATGAATCTCGAGATGGAATCCATACCTGATGGATAACCCATAGGAGTAAGTGGATCTATAAGAGAAAGAGAGGAGTAGCGGAAAGGTAGTGACCTTCAAAGTAAGGCTAGGCAAAGGTTATACCCAAAAGGAAGGGGTTATTTTGATGAGACCTTCTCGCAGTGCTATGTTTAGTCTATTAGGATACTCTTCCCATTCTGCCCATTTGATTATGAAATTTGGCAAAGGACGTCAAGACTACATCTTGAATGGCAATCTTAACGAGAGCATCTACATGATGCAACTAGAGGATTTGTGTCCCAAGAGCAAGAGCAAAAATTTTGCAAGTTGCAAAGGTCTATTTATGACTGAAAGCATCTTGATCTTGGAACATCAGTTTTTGATACTGCTATCAAACCTATGGCTTTCGAGCAAAACTCGATGAGCTTTGTGCCTATAAGCATCATTAACAATAAAGTAGTTTTCCTAGTCCTTTACGTAGATGATATCCTACTCATTGAGAATGATGTGGGAGTTATTGGAAGTAAAGACTGCCTACTAACTAATTCCAAATGAAACTTTGGAGAGGCGAGTTATGTTCTAGGGATCCAATTAAGGATCGTAAGATCAAACTGTTGCATTGTCTCAAGCATCGTATATCGACAAGATTCTTGTACGATTCTCGATGGAACTCCAAGAAAGGTAATCTACCTTCTAGGCATGGAGTTCAATTGTCTAATGAACAATGTCCTAAGACACCTCAAGGAATAAGGATATGAGACGAGTTCCATATGCATTAGCAGAATGCAGTCTCATGTATGTTATGTACGCACGAGACCTGACATCTGCTTTGCAATGGGAGTACCAGTAGATTCCATCTAACCCAGATTAGATCATGGTGGCTGTGAAGCTTATTCTCAAGTATCTTGGAGAACAAGAAACTAATGTTAGTATATTCAGAACAGGATTTGATCCTGTTAGATATATGGATTCTGACTTTCAGGCAGATAGGGATTCTAGGAAATCCACGTTTAGGTTAGTATTCACCCGGTGGTGGAGCCATAGTGTGGAGGAGTGTTAAGCAATCTTGTATTACTAATTCCAGCAAGGAACCGAATATGTAGCAGCTTGCGAAGCATTATAGAGGCGGTATGGCTCCGTAAGTTCTGAGTGATCTGGAAGTTTTCCAGATTTGGATAAGCCAATGACACTTTTGTGATAATAGTGGTGTGGCTAATTCCAAAGAACCACAAAAGCCACAAAAAGAAGAAAGCATATAGAAAGGAAGTATCATCTCATCAGGGATAGGAGTGCAGAAAGATATCATGCTGGTCCATTTACAAGACCTTAACGGCTAAAGTTTTTAAAGGTCACCTAAGGGTCTGGAATACGAGACATTTCTCACAGGCTATAGTAGCAAGTGGGATTTGTTGGGATTATGCCCTAAAGTTTAATTTGTAAATGTTATAAATTCAATCATACAATAAGTAGTTTTTCATTCAAATATATTAATTCATACCTTATATTATATAGCAAACATCAAATTGGCTATATGTAATCTCAAAACTGAGTAGATGAATGCATATACAGAGGAATTTAGTTTGAAACATGCAATCCCAATAGTCCATAGAACTAAAACTAGGTATTTATTTGTGGATAATCTACAGCTGCAGTCCATTCCGTATTGTACGGTGGTCTATCCTAGACTACTCATATGGTGTTATAAGAATAGAGGCACCTTATATGATGTAATCATATAGGACTAGACCACGATCTCTATGATCTGTCACTAAGATCCTTAGTTGAAAAGATTCATATATATCGACTAATGATGGCTATATGGGTAATCTAAATCCTGAGTGTCTTGCTGACTCCTTCAAGTTAGATCGTGGTTTTTGATTTACCATGGTGAGATCGGAATAGCATTCTCGTCAATATCTCAATATCTTGAATCACAGTTTGGTTTGGGCTGGAATTGTAGCACACAATATGGAATCCACTCCTTCTTGCTAGAAGTATATAAGTAGTTCCCTTAAAGGTTGATTCGGGGCTTAAACGATTAAGAGCGCTCCTCCTTCTTCCGTAAAGGAATGAAGGATATACTCATTCAAAGATCAATGGTACTTAAAGGAAACGATATAATAGAGAGGTATAACGGACTTATGACCTACTCTAATTATGAACTACTTGTGGAGGATCTTGCCATATGTAATAGCCATATCAATAGACACTAATAAAATTGGTTGTGTGAAACATCTACAGTTACAGTACCACTTTGGGTTTTTAGTGAATAACTCCAAGGTTAATAATGAATATTAATTAAAGAGTTTAATTAATTTTTTCTATAATATTGGACCTCAAAATTATGGGTCCATTAGGTCCCCTTGCTAGCCCTATACGATTGATAGTAACCAAGACTCACAGAGAATAGATGGTCCAATTAATTGTGTTACGAAAGTAACTTAAATATTTTGGAAATTAATTAAATGATTGTTATTTAATTAATATATTATTTAATTGCTGAATTAATATTATAAATAATAATTATTAAATTGACATATTAATAATTAAGAATTATTAATTGTCATATGGAAGCTTCAGTTTCTAACCTTAACAAGAGCAAATAAAATAATAAGTGATTATTTTTATCTACTCTAAATAGGTCCAGGTTTAAACCCTAGTAAAAAGTAATAATTAAAAAAGGATTGGAATCCTATTTAACTTGGATTACTAAACCCTAGGTTCCTAGTATATAATATATACTTGTTAGGAAAATAAACTATTTGAACCCTACGGAAACAGAGGTGGCGGGAACTATAGAGGAAAAAGAAAAAAGAAAAAAATCTCTCAGTTTAGGTGGCCGAATTCATCAAGGAGGAAGCAAAGTGTTGTCTTCCGTTCTCTCAGCCTCCATTCAACGCTCCCGAATCCATGACGGCCCATACACACAGTTGCTAGATCGCAAGACATAACTAGGAAGGCTTAGTGTATTAGATCGAAGAATGATCAAAAGAAACTAATGAGTGTTCTTTAAAGGTATGAAACAAATCGTTTCCTCATATTCGTGTTATATACAAAGTCCTAAGAAACAATGAAAATTTTGAACTACCGTTCTTAATTTGTTTTTATTAATTTTAAAAACTAACTCTTTTCCGTTGCACTACTTACATACACACACACACACACAAACACACACACACACACACTAATGCTAGACAACCTAAAAATTTAGCTCAAATTAAACTCAATGATGTGGCAAGTGGTTTTTTCATGAACCACATCATCTCATATTAGTATGTGATGACAACTCACTTATCACATCATTTGGGTTTTAATAATTTGGGTTATATAGATTACTCATATATATATATGGGCTGCCCTTGGTGTGTAACGTTACATGATGCAACGAAATTTTTTTGACTGTGATCATGTCTTCTTTGTACACCACATTAGCTAATATGTGATTGTATGTTCTAACATGCGATCACAATAATTTAATTGTATGTCACATGCAATTCATATGTGATAACATTATATAATATTAGAGTAATGCTAGAGGACCCAAAAATCCACCCAAATTTTGGACCCAAACCAGTGGCACACACATGGGGTATTGGAAAGAGTGAATGGGCCATGTGTGTGTTTGATGTGTGCCACATGGATTGGGTCCAAAATTGGGTTGTGGTTTTTGGGCCTCTAGCATTATCATATATTTATGATCACATACTATTTTTTTTAAATTGTCTGGTGTCATGTTTGCACTCAAGAATGAGCCTATGTGTAGATATATCATAAATATATAAGGACATTGCACAAACCTCCCTTGAGTTTAGGCATAATTGCATGTATATGGAATTTTTACCCATAATTGCACAAACTCCCCGTAATTAGTTGACTCGTTAAATCTAACCATTGATCACAATTTTAACCAAAAAATGACCAAAGCGCCCTAGTTACCTATTTATTATTAATTATCTATATACTTATTTTTTTTTTTGACATTTATATATATACTTAAAATAATAATTATAACACTACTTAATTTATTTATTAACAATTTTTATAATCCATTTTTTAATCCATTTTTTATCCTTTTTTACATTTTTATAATCCATTTTTTTTAAATAACTTAAGTACGATTATTATAATTATTATTTTTAAGTATATATGTAATTATTTTTTAAAATATATATTCTTTTTTTAAAGTATATATAATTATTTTTTTTAAGGATTATATATAATTGTCATAAAAGTATATAATAATTAATTATAAAATAGGTAACTAGGGGCCTTTAGTCATTTTTGGTTAAAATTATGGTCAATGGTAGATTTAACAAAGTCAACTAATATAGGGGATGTTTGTGTAATTATGGGTAAAAATCCATATACATGCAATTATGCCTAACTCAGGGGACGTTTGTGCATTCGTCCATATATATATATACTGGTGATGATAATTATGGAGGCTTTGATAGTGTGTGAGAAGATATTATGGAGGCTTTGATAGTGTTGAGAAAAAAATTATTTGAACAGAAGAAGAAGAAGATATTTTAGGGTTTGTAAAACATTAAAAAAATGAAAAAAAAAAAAAAAACTAAAGGTGGAAAAAAACTTTTTTTCTAAAAAATGGTTTGGAGTGTCTTTAGAACTTTCTTGTTTTTTTTAGTAATTTTAATTCAGGTTAAAATTGTCATTAATAAATAATAATAATAATAATAATATATATTATAGATATATACAGTCTTATTATCAGTTCGAACTGACAAAAGTTATATCAGTTCCTTGTATGTGGGCCACTGGTTAAAACCTTGACTGACAAGTGCATACAGCCAAGTCAAAGTATTTAAATCCAGTGGCCCACATGCAAGGAACTGATATAACTTTGTCAGTTTGAACTGATAAAAGAATTCTGTATATAATATATATAGTGTAAACAAATAATTAATGGATTGTTAATAGCATTTCTTTAATAGATAACTCTTGGGTTCAAAATTTATTACCACTTTTTTAAGACTGAATTTTAAGAGTATCACTCCTTTAATAACTTAAGTTTAAATGACATATATAATGAGTTCCTTCCAAAAAGCCCCCGACAGTAACTATTTTGATTTTGATTTTTTTCAAAATCCTCCATTGATGGATGTCAATTGAGGATCTCCATCAATGGAGATGAAAGACCTCCAAAGACCTCCATTGGAGGTTTCAAGGAAGAAGATGAAAAAAAAATGGAATTTTCATTTTTTTTGTCCAAAAAATCTCAGAAATTGTAGAAAGTTTCGAAAAAGTCTCGAAACTACAAAAAAGTCTCGAAAATAACCAAAAAGTCTCAGAAGTATCAAAATGTCTCAAAAACTACTTGGAAAGTCTCGAAAGTACCTGAAAAGTATCGGAAATTACCTGAAAAAAGTCTCGAAAATAACTAAAAGTCTCGGAAATTACCTAAAAAGTTTTTCCAATATTTTTTTTTATCTTCTTCTTCATCAATAAATTGATCTCCAACGGAGGTCAGAGGTCGATTTCGACCTCCACTGGAAGCCGATGAAGAAGATGAAAAAATAAAATAAAAAATTGAAAAACTGATTTTTAGAGCATTGTTAGAAGTTCACTTACTTTGGTGATTAAAGTGGTGATACTCATGAAACACCAACTCAAAAGAGTGACATTCTTCACCAATTCCACTTAACTCTTTGTATTGTAAATAATATTCTACCAATTTTACCCCTATTTAAGTAAAAAAAAAAAAAAAAAAAAAAAAAAAGGGAATATCATCCGTTAATTATATGTATCATTGATAATTACAATTATAAGTTAAAATAAAATAAAAATTAAGGGAATAAAAAATCAACAATTGAAATTATTAAAAAAAAAAAATTAAAGGATAATTAAAGGATTTTAAAATAAATAAAAGTGGAGGCAACAGCCTCTAGTCCTCCGCCATCATCGTTTATGGTGGGCTCTGCCTCCACTGGAAATGAAGGGAAGCGCCTCCTTCCTACAAAATCGCAGAGAGGAGAATTGAAGCTGCCTCCTCATTGAAGAGATGAGCCGCAACCTCCTCATCGAAGAGAGAGTCACAGCCTCCTCCCCAGATTTGGTACCGTGTGGACCAAGGTTTTTTTTTTTTTTTTTTTTTTTTTTGAGCAAAACATTTTAGCTGGCTCTCTATTGATGTCACTTTTATTTTGTTGCCTTTGACGGATTTCATTTCTTTTTAGGTATTATGTTTTCCTGTGAATTGTGATATCACTTCAAAGTTTCCTTGTAGGTTTGAATGGTGTCTCTCTATCTTTGTCCAGATCTCGGGAGGAGAAGCTCTCGGAAAAGTTGAGGAAGTCGTGGCCTCCTCCCTAGCTTTTCCGGTGGAGGTGCTACCTTCACCTACAAATCGGTCATTTAAAAAAAAAAAAAAAAATTGTTTTTTATTTTATTTTTAATTTATATTTGGTTTATGTTATTTTCTTCTTCTTTTCTTTTTTTTTTTTTTTTACTAAAATATGGATGATTTGGTAGAACATTATTTAAAATATATAAGAGTTAATTTGTTAACCATTAGTTATTAAATGAACACATGTCAACATATGGAGAGGGCTTTTGAAGGGTGAGCAAAAATAAACTCATATTTATTCGGGTTCAAAATTAAATAGCACTTTTTGGGGGAGGGCTTGTCCAAATAGCACCACTTTAATAAGTCTTGTTTTAATAGCACCAAAATAGGTGGTGAGACCAAAATTCCCCCACTTACTCTTTTCCTTTGTATTTTTTTTCTCGAAAATTCGAGACTTATTTGCAGTTTCGAGACTTATTCGTTAAATTCGAGACTTATTCATGAGTTTTCGAGACTTATTAATGCGTTTCGAGACTTAATTCAAGTTTGTTCAGGACTTATTCTGTTCGACCTCCATCAATGGTGACAGTGACGATCTGACGACGGCACCGGTTGACTCCGGAGATAGTTGGATCTGGAAGATCGAACGACGCCGAGTTCGCTGGCACCATCGTTTTTGTCATATTTTCGACGAATCGTCATAGATCGGACGATGAAGATTCGACGGTTTGGGTTTGGCTTCGTTCTCTCTCTACGCAGCTCGAAAATGTAAACGAACACTTTGGTTACAATGATTGGCACTCGACGAACGTTTTCCTGGTGGTTTTGCCGATCAACTCGCCGATCGGTGGTGGCACCTCCTTGAAGCTCCATCAATGGAGGTTTTAGAAAAAGAAAGAAGAAAGAAGGTGAAGGACACTAAGAAAAGAAAAGAAGCTAGGGGTATTTTTGTCCAAATTCCATGTTTGGTGCTATTAAAACAAGAGTTATTATAATGTAATAGTTGTACAAGTCAAAATTAAAAAAGTGCTATATACCCCTATTTCCTCTGTTTATTCCCATCTCATAAGAAACAGATAAAGTTGCATTTAATATTAATTAGGGGAATGGACGGTGGTCCATCTTCTCCTCTTGAGGGTCTCTTCAAATGCACCGTCTAGAACCAATGTGGACATGCATTAAAATATTCCCATTTCATTAGATACAGAGAGGTTGTCAAATTTGATGCCTGATAGAATGATTGGTCCTTAAAAGAAAGATTCTACTTTGTAAACGTAAATTAAATTAATCACTCAAACCCCATCTCCACTTTCACTTCAATGACACAACAAAAACATATTACACAGATCTATTCTATAGCATGGAATACAAAACCCATTTAGAATATAGAGAAAAATAAATGTGGGGAAGCAGAAAAAGGTAAAGAAGCAAAAGAGGGAACCAAATCAAAATGGAAAATGAGAAAGAAATCTCAGTCAATTAGTCAAATTCTAAAGCCCAAGGAGAAACATAATCTAACATATCATAGAACAAAGAACTAGCTTCTACATTGTTAATTTAATATTCTGATACTTAAAACTTTTTTAAAAATAAATCAAGTAATAGAGATTGAGAAACTTCTCCAAATCTATGCTCTTTTAAATTTATAAAATCCTTGTGACATGTTACTTTTACTAATAATTGTGTTCAAGATGTTCTTTTGGAAAGTAATACTAATTATACTCTAAAAAAAATAACCCAAAAACACTCGAGCAAGTAAATTAACATGGGCCCTATGCCTTGGTGGCCTAGAGTCTTCTAAGATTCTCGCCACCAAGGTTCGAATCCTGGCTTGGTGTGTATATGGAGGTTTTCCCACCATGTGTGTGGGTCTTGTCCCCTTCGTGTGGGGCGCTCTCCCCTTATGGGAGTTTTCGTGTCCGGGCCGTGCTTGTAGAGTCTCATCTTGCTGGTCCCGGTAGTTGTTGATGTAATCAAAAAAAAAAAAAAAGGAAATTGTTATTAGCATAAAAATCATTGGATGAAATGGTAAATAGTAATGAAAGAAAAAATCACTTGTCACATCATGTAAATTGATTTTTGGACTATTTTTTTAATGTCACGATAGTATTATTGTAAATAAAATTCAAATCAGGTTAGAATAATCAACTTCTTGCTGGGTTTGTGAAGTCTAAAATCAGTTGAAGAACCCAAGTCCGTAAATACCGTGGCATAAACCTTAGGGCACCAACCATGGTGTAGACCGTGGTCAATTCCTAAGATGTTACCGTGTCATGAAGCACGGTACAGACCGCGAATAATTCCAGAGGTTTTACCGCGTCGTAGAGCGCTATGCACACATTGCTGTTTTCTGAGCGGTGAAAATAAAAGACCACGGTCTAGGGCATGGGCTGCAGACTGCGGTCCAAACCACGATGAGGATGAAATTTGTAGGAAACAGGAAATCTTGTATGGGAAGAAAAGACTCCTAGTAGGTTGGCTTACCTTAATACTCCATATAAATACTAATGTTTCCCTATGCTTAGTGTGTGTAGAAAATAGCAAGAGGGCTGAGAGCAACTTGTAAAGAGATTGAAAGAGAGACATAGAGATTGTAATCCACTCTGACATAGACATGGGAAAGACTTGAACCCGCAATCCCGTATAGATGAGAGGGATTTACCACCAGACCAATCTCATCTCCTATGATTTGTGGAACACCTCGCATGTAAAGATAACCGCTAAAAGTCATTTGATTTTCATGTTTCATATTTTATACGTTCCCACACTATTTCTCTCTCTCTCTCTCTCTCTCTCCTCACTGTTTTCTTCTGTTTCTATTAATTTTTCTGCCTATTAAACATCAAAAACAGAAGATTCTCAATCATCCCCTCCACTTTGTAGGAAACATCCATAATTGCACCAACAATCCTTTTCCATCTCCATACAAAACCTGGGGCTATTCAGCTAATTCATCATCATCCATATTTCGTATATAGTAGCTGAACCTCCTACCCTTCTTTCTCTATAGGCTATAGCTATATATTTTAATTTAACTTCTTGATCATCTTTCCATATATATATATTATATATATATATATATCATCTCCATCACCTTTTTTTCCCCACCACACCCTTTCTTTTTTTCTTTTTCTTTTTGATTATGGATCCTTCATGCACCACTTCCACTTCTTCTGTGAATGGCTTCTACAACTTGCTCAACCAAGGCCTTGATGATCTTGATCACTCTTTTCTCTCTAACAACTTCATGTCAATCCAATTCCTTCTAAAGTCTTATCTTCACTCAGATATTTCCATTCACAACTAACTCTTTTGGTTCAGAAACTTCACTTACCTGTTGGAGAAAAATGGCTTGATGAATACATGGATGAAAGCTCCAGGCTCTGGGAAGCCTGTCATCTTCTCAAAACTGGTGTTTCAGCCATGGAAAATTGTTATTCAACTGGTTCAAATATTGTTTCTTCTTCTGTAGATGGTCGTCGTCATTTCAATCCCCAAATCTCCCGCCAGGTTAGAATTATTATTACGAAAACCGAATTGATTGGAATATTTATACTTACGAGTCCTTTGAATGGTTTGTACAGGTTATTAGGCAATCATGGGTTGTCAAAGAGAAATAGTTGGGATGGAAGATGAGAATAAGAATATGATGGAAACAAGAGCACAACCACTATCTCTAAGACTTGATCATGATGAGAACATCAATATGGTTGGATCAAGTTGAATGGATATAATGGTTTTAGAGGAGTTCTTTATGCAATGAGAAATGTTAGTACATTGCTTTTGATGATACTGCTAAGTGGGCTTGTATTTTATTGGCCTAACTCAAGCTTATTCAGCCAAGATCAAGAAGGGCATGAACATGAAGGGCATAATATCATATTTGGGTCATCAGGTTTCATGGTTTCACTAGCAAGATTGCAGCAAAGAGTGGCAAATGGGACCAATGGGATCAGGTGGAGGAGGAGGGTCATGCTTTTCGAGTTCCGAAAGGCGAAAATGGCCATGGAAGATCTTAAAGAGGAATTGGAGAAGATTAATGTGGATCAGTCTGAATCATCATCACACGTAGTTGAGATTCAGACAAGGTTGAGTACTTGAAGAATTGTTTTGGTTGTTGAGATGTGGGGTGAGAGCATAGTTGGGCAAATTGATGATCTCTTTGATGAAATAGTTGAAGGAAGAAAGAAGCTGTTGGACATGTGCACACACAGATAGAGAGACAGAAAAGTATTCTCTCTAATTTATTATTTCTTTTTAATTTCCTTTTCATATGGAAGTGACTTTGTATTGCAGATGCAGCTAGCTATAGCAAGATTAGTTTTAAAGAGCCTTTCTGCAGGGAGCTTCCTTTATTTTCTAAGGAAAATTGATTCTTCCTTTGAAGAAAAGCAAAATTACCATGAAAAGAAAACAAACATGAAGAATATTTAGAATAGCTAGTAGCTTAAATGGAAAGCAAGATTTTCCCATCCAAAGTAAAGCTTCTTATCCTGTGTAGAAACCAAGATATTATATTATTATTATTGTAAATGGGAGCAACTTTTAAATATAATAATATAAAAAAAATAAAAACATTATGCATCATGAGTGCAGGTTAACTTTTAGATGTAGAAAATTTGAGCTATATCTTTTTCTCTCTTTTATTCTTTTCCTCGCTTTAAGGGACTCAATTAAAGAAATTTGACATTTTGACAGAAATAATAGAGGATATCTTAACTTGCTTTGTGTCAAAATCACAGATGATAAATATATGAATTGATTTGAGTTTAGGAAACCATTTTATGATTTGATAAAGAGATTATTGACAAATTTAAATATGTCATCATGGACATAGCTCAACCGGTAGATGGACGAGCTTGAGACTTAGGTAAATGACTCCCAAGTTAGCAACTCGAATCCTATCAATGACAAAAGCTTCAAAAAAATACATGTCTAGATAGTGGATAGATAAATACTTTTAAAAATAATAATAATAATAAATAAACAATAAAAAAAATAAAAAAGGAAAGACAAATTTAAATATAAATAAATAAAAGAAATTTAATATTAATGATGAATGTTGTTAGTTAGTGTAAATGTTTAACAATGATTTATACATTTAAGAGGTCAGAAAATAAAAATGATTTAAGCCTTCAATAAAGGCAAGTAGCTAGCGACAACAATAATAATATACAAGTTTTAAGACAGAAGAAAGAGGGGTTGCTAGATACATTATAGATGGACCAACTCTCAAGATAATTTCTCATGAAAAAACAGCACATATCCTTCTCTTGTCAACTGAAAACAATGATTACACAGAAAAGAGAGTTTTATGTCATGCCACTTGCTCAGAGAAAAACTTGGGTGCAACCGATGCACCACAATGGAATCTGATGGTGGTGCATCGGTTCCACTAAATGACAAACACGTGGTATAATTAATTTTTTTTCTTTTTTTCTCTACACAGCTGTAGCCTAAAAACCCTTCTCCTCTCTCTTCTCTCTCTCTCACCTCCATCACCGTCTTCCTCTTCTCTCGTCTCGTCTCTCTCTCTCTCTCTCTCATCTCCATCTGCTAATCGATCTCAATCTCTCATCCCTACATCTTCTCTCTCTCTATCTTTCCTTCTCACTCTCTCTCTCGTTCCCTTCTCTCTCCCATTCGCCGACAAGATCGAGCGCCGATCTCCGTTGAGAGTCGATCGGTGCTGGTGATTTCTGGTGGGATGGCGATGGTCTCGTGAGTGTGGGTTTGGGTTTGGAGTTTGGCTTTTGAAGATTTGTATTTTGGTTTGTGTTTGACATATTCTTTTCAATTTCAGTTTGTGTTTCGATTTTTTTTTTTCTTATTTTTCTTGGTTTGGTGTTTGGAATTTGGATATTATTTTCTTCGATTTCTGGTTGTGTTTGGAAGGTTCTGTTTGTGTGAGTGTTAAAGAGAGAAGCGAATGTATGGTTGTATTGAGCCATGGTTGGATTTTTCTGGGTTTTTGTGGTGATCCTTGTCTGGGTTTGATGGATGATGGTTTTCCTGGGTTTGTTTGGGATATGGTGTAATGGTGGTGATTTTTTTACATTGATTTTTATTTGATGGATCTCCATTTTTAGTTTGGTTTTTTTTTTCCTTAATTCCATTCCAATCTCTCAATATCAAATATCTCAACCTCATCAATTCCACAAAATAAAAAACAAAAAACAAAATAAAGCATCTATGTGCTCAATCTTTGATGATAAGGGTCAAACTGTCCAAACAAAATTGGAATCGGAGGTAGTGAGATTTTGGGACTGCTAGATCGGTGGCAAGGATCGGCCAATTATGTAAAGGATCCGACCGATTATGTAGAGGATGCGATGGCGAAAATGTTAGGACGAAGAGAAGAGAGGAAAATTGGGTTTCAGTTGCAACTTGTAAACGAAGATGAAAAGAAAGATAAAAATTAAAAAAAATTAAAAAACTTTAAATGAATGCACGTGTCACTTATTGAGTGGAACCGATGCACCACCATCAGATTCCATTGTGATAAGAAGGAATTACAGTTTGATCCCTATATTTTAAAAAACATCACTTTTTTACCCCATTTATATGTATTAGAGTCTTTAATCGTCATCTTTTTAAAAGAGTAATGTTAGAACATCTCCAATGAAAAAGTGGCTTGCATACCAATAATATTGACATAGCAACAATGTCAAGAGACTTGCTTCCCATATGACATAAAAATAAACTTGATAGACAATCAGCTCAAAATTTGGTCTCCAATGCTTTCGTCTAAAACACAATTATTTTAATGACGTGTCCATCTTTTTTTTTTCTTGTTTTATTTTTTATTTTTTTTATTTTTTTTTCCTTACCAAAATATATGAAAAATTAATGTTAGTTTTAAATGTTTGCTGAGTCAACCTAAAAAATAATTGTGCAACATATCATTTGAAAGTGGACGGTCATGTTAACAATGTCTAATATATTTTTTTGCCACGTCAGCTTGAGGTTGAATATGCACGGCTGCATTGGAGACACATTATTAACACAACGTCTATTTATCTTACGTGACATCTTTTTTTTTTTTTTCACAAGCCACGCTTACATTGGAGATGCTCTTAGGCTTCCCAAATTTTTTCTCAAAATCTTTCCCAAATTGATGTGGTATATAAGTTGTCACACACATCACTCATCACATAATCTCATGATTTACAGGATGTTGACAACTCATGTGCCACATCAATTTGGGAAAGATTTGGAAAAAAATGTGAAAAGTCTATCATTACTCTTTTTAAAATACATCAAAATGGTCCCCTAGTTATTCAACTGTTAGTCGAAGTTAATTGGTCCAAGGGTAAAAATGTATTTTTAGTCATGTTTAAATTTTTGGAGACATGTGTTAGATATATATATATATTTAAAAAGAAAAACTAATTTAAAATTTTAAAATAATGTATTTCTTAAGAAAGCGATTTTTTTTAAAAGGAAATTAGAAAAAAAATTATCTTTAATCTTTTAAAAAAAGTAATTAAAAACATTTATACCGTTCATCACAATGACGGACGATGTGATGGATGGACGGTTGGAGATTAAAGCAATTTAAAATATATATATATATATATATTATATATATATATATATTTTTGTTGAAAAAGAAATCTCCAACCGTGCCTCCAATTTTTATTTCTATTTTTGGAGATCCATCTTGGAAAACTTTTCAAAATTGGTTCACTATGAGTGAGTCTCTCTTAAGGGTTCCCTTATTTTATATAAAGTAATGATGTGCATATATAAAATCAAATCTGATATTTTTATTTATGGATAATGAGTTCAATGAAATCCATTTTTAAACAAAATTTGAAATTTTTTCAAGCACTACAACTATACATAAATACATACATAAATATATATATATATATATATATATATATATATTCATTTTTCTATTTTTCACCCTTTTTCCAATGCTTCATATTTAATAAAATCAAGAAAAAATGGTTGTAGTGCTTAAAAAAATTTCAAATTTGGATTACAAGTAGTTTCATTGAACTTATCATCCAAAAAAAATTCAGTCAAAATACATTCAACATAATAAAGTAAGCGGATCAATAAAATGTCCGAACTCGAAAGAAAAATTATTATTGATGGTCCTAGACCATATGTATTGAGAGATAGAACTCCTATTTATTTGCAAAATATAAATATCGACAGAAAAAATCATAACTATACTTTTTTTTTTAAATACTAGGAAATTTAAATCAATGGATTTCATGAAGGTCCTTACTTTATGGTGAAATAAGGGATCCCTTACGAGAAAACCACTAAGATATATTGGTACTCTCATAAGGGATCTCTTATTTAACATAAAGTAAGGACCTACATGAAATCCATTGATTTGAATGAATTTTGATCTGATTTTTTTTTTTTTTTTTTTTTTTTTTTTTTTTTTTTTTTTTTGTATTGTAGATAATAAGTTCAATAAAACCTACTTGTAAACCAAATTTGAAATTTTTTTAAACATTGCAACTATTTTTTCCAGATTTTGTTAAATATGAAGCTCAAGAAAAATGACAAAAAATAGGAAAAATGAAAAGAATAGTTGTAGTGCTTAAAAAAATGTTCAAATTGTGTTTACAAATAGATTTCATTGAACTTATATCTCTAAAAAAATCATATCAAAATTCATTCAATCGATGGATTTCATAAAGGTTCTTGCTTTTTGTTCAAATAAGGGATCCTTTAATGATAGAATCTCTCTCTCTCTTGAATTTTTTTTAAATTTTGTTTACAAGTAGATTCATTGAACTTATCATTTATAAAAATAATCAGATCAAAATTCATTCAAATCAGTTTTGTTAAAATAAGGGATGAGAGATCCCTTAATGAGAGAATCTCTCTCTCTCATGAATTTTGATGAGATTTTTTTTTATGAATGTGAAGATCAATGAGATGTGTTTCAAAAAAAAAAAAAAAAAATCGGATCCAAGAACTATTTTGCTTTATATTTTCCTATGTTCTCCCCCTTTTTTTTTTTTATAAATATTTTAACTTTAAAAAGTTAGAAAAACTAGTTCTAAAACTTGATAATTTTTGACATTTTTTCTATAAATATATTTTATTTTTCTTATCATGCATGTAAAAAATCTCGTCAAAATTCATTCATTTTCATCATAGTGTGGATGGTTTGCATTTAATTATAGAAAATATTTCAAAATTTTCAACCATAATTTTTTAAGCTAAAACATTTACAAAAATGGGAAAATATAGGGAAAATGGAAAGACAAATAATTATTGTATTAAAAAAAAATCTAATCAAATATATGACAGATTTTTTAAAAAAAAATTACAATAATTCGGGGTTTAGAGAGGAGACATAACTCAAACCCACAACCTCGTAGAATTATAGTATATGTACGAGCGGTATACCAGTGAGGTCAACCTCATCTTGTCATAGTCAACGGATTTCATTCCAAGAAAATCTCAAAAGATTTTGGTTTTATTAATTTATGTGGGTCGCCCGACTCACCCCTGCTTTCATTTTTTTTTTTTTTTTTTTTTCATGCTGTCAGGTCTTTGCCTCGTTCACATGAGATCTCAGTCACACATTAATTAGCTAGGGAGGGAAATTTAGTATAAGTAAAATATTAGAAATAAAATCTCCTGAATTTTAATAATTTTCACTAAGATTATTTTTTCTTTTATGATTGGTAAGAACTTGAAACGTAATAGTAAAAAAAAAAAAAAAAAAAAAGATTTTCTAACATATATTAAAGCTATTTTTTTATTTCTAGTTTTCTTAGATTTTTTTTTTTTTTTTTTTTTTTTTTTTTTTAAATGTTTAGGCAATTTGGCCTAAGCTAGTGAAGCGAAGGCCTCACTTAGTCAAACAATATAACGGAGAGAAAATTATGTGGAAGGAGTGATACACACCACTTCAACTAAAAGGAGACAATTATGTTTTTTCATTTACCGGATGTAATCTTATAAGTTATAATAGAGAATGTTATTTATCTAATTCAAGATAAAGTATAATTTATCTAAGGGGGGTGTATTCAACTCAGAATTGGTTGGATTTGATTGGATTCTGTTGGATTTTAGAAATCCAGGTATATTCAACTCAGATTTCATTGGATTTGTTTGAAATCCAACAAAATCTGGGGGTATTCAATCTGGATTCTATTGGATTCCAAACAAATCCAACGAAATCTGGGTGTATTGGAAATCCAATGGATTTGGATGGATTTGTTTAAGTGATGGATTTGGTTGGATTTTGATGGATTTGGAAGAGGAAAATATGAATAGAGAGATAATTTCAAAATCTTTCCAAATCTTGCCATTTATGCCAAGATTTGGATGGATTTGCTCTCTGCCCTCTGCTCCTCTCTACTCAAGAACCATACGAATTTTTATTAAACAAAAAATCAACTCCTCTCTGCTCAAGCCACCACCACCACCACCACAATCTCCAAAATCCAGCCGCCACCCACCAAACAAGAAACACCCACCACCACCCCAGAAACCACCCCCAATAACCATAATCGAAATCAACCACTCACCAACACCAACACCCACACACCCACACACTGTTGACGCCTGGAAAGAGTAGATCTAGAAGGCAATCGATTCCAAGAAACTGGTATATTTGTTTTTCATGTACCGTATACTATACCTTTGATTTTTTTTTCCTCAGATTAATTATATATTTTGTGGGGTTTTTGAGTTTACCAATCAATAAAGAAGAAAATTGCCCATCTGGGTATTTTTTTATCAGTTGATAGTGGGTTTTGAGAAGAAGAGATTTGGGAGAGAAGAGAGATGCTTACTCGAGCAAGGAAGGGAAAGAAATTGACTTGGGTTTGAGAAGAAAGGTTGGTTTGACCTGGGTTTGATAAAAAATAAAAATAAAATAAAATAAAAATGGACTATTATTATTATTATTATTATTTAAAACAAATCCTTACAAATCCATCCAAATCTACATAACAAATTCCAACGACTTTTTACTCAATTCCTACAAAACCTAATGAAATCCGTAGGATTTATGAATTCCATCGAAATCCATCACTTAAAACAAATCCATCAAACTCCAACGAAATCTGGGTTGAATACACCCCCCTAAATACAATTTTATGGTTTTGATTTAATCAAACTTTGAGTAGTTTTTGAAGTTCTGTATTCTTCTTCTTTTTTTTTTTTTTTTTTTAATATAATCGGTAGTTCTGTTTTCTTCATTAGTTGTCATGACTCATGACTAGGTTTCCTGGTCCTGAAAACACTACAAAACTCATAATGGATCATAGAACTAAAGCCAAGCACCAGAGCAGAAGTTGCATTATAACTTTATAAGTTTAAATCAAGAGATCTTGTCACATGAAATTCTCATAAGTGGAAGAATATATATATATATATATATATATATGAAACTTTTCTCCTTTTACGCACCGATCAATATATATCAATGTTTTGTATATGGACCATTAGATTCAATTGCTTTGACTCAGTCTGCATGCACTTATTCATATCTATCCATAATCTATGACTTACATATAATACAGTGATGTATTTAACATAAGTGTACACCGAAGGGAAAAGAACTCTCTCTCTCTATATATATATATATATATATGCCTTTTGCATGCAAAGCTAATTTGCAATATAGATTGTAGTATTAATTAAGTATACATCAAGGTTTCTTGTCAAGCATGAACCACACAAGAAATTCAACTTTCAGTAGCATTACATTTACTTTGCATGGAATTTTTCTTTTTGAAAAAAAAAAGAAGCTATAATAGTATAGCATTATTAGCAGTAACAGTATATACACTTCTCCTTTTGATTTTAATCTGTGGCATTTAGGTGGGATAAGAAATTTCCCACTATTTGAGTTACAGATTTATGATTTTATTAAGAGTAATGCTACTTTATCCAAATTATTTTGTGTCCAAATGATGCAGCACCTCTAAAATCCAATCATTTCAATTATGCAATTGTAATATTTAGAGTAATATTATAAACCCAAAAAGCTAACCCAAATGATCTGATAAGTGAATTGTCATCAATATACAAATCATGGCCGGGATGATGTGATGAATGATGTGGTAATGTCAACTCATTTACTATATCATTTGAGTTGGTTTTTGGATTAATTTTTTGGGTTGATTAGTATTAGTGTACAAAGAAATCAAGGATCCATAAAATTTGAACATCAAATTTGGACAAAATAACATTATTGTTTTGTTAACGAGAATTGCTAGATACGCGACTATATATATTACGGTTTCATGTAAAAAAATTAGAAAGAAAATGTGTTATGCAGTCAAGTGGAGTGACAGTTTTGTACCTAAATAAACATGTATTAAATCTAGCTAAGTCATAGTTGTAATTTATTAAATTTTCTCTTATGTTAATTAAGACTCACGCTAACAATAAAGAAGATTCTTTATTATCACAGAAGTTATAACATTTTTTTATTTTGACGTAATGAGCAAGTTGGGGGACCTCTTTATATATATATATATATATATATATATATATATATATATTATATTCAGTAATGCTACACATCCCACCTAATATCCCACTTTTTTCATCCCACTACATGTGGCATGTGAGGTGTCAAATTGTGAATGGATACATGGGGTGGGTGTCATTAATGTGTATCCACTCACAATTTGACACCTCACATGCCATATGTAGTGGGATGAAAAAAGTGGGATTTTAGGTGGGATGTTTAGCATTATTGATATATATTATCAAGTGAGGTATTCCTAACTTTAATTTCGGTAAGGATCTTGATGAAATTAATCGATTTTTCTGATTTTGATTTTTTTTTTTTTTTTTTTTTTTGTGGATAATAAGTTTAATGAAATCTACCCATAAATTATCAAGTGAGGTATCCCTAACTTTAATTTCGGTAAGGACCTTGATGAAATAAATCGATTTTTCTGATTTTGATTTAAATTTTTTGTGGATGATAAGTTTAATGAAATCTACCTATGAATAAAATTTTATAATTTTTCAAGCACTAAAACTATTTATTACAATTTTGTTAAATATAAAGGCATCGGAAAATGAGAGAAATATAGGAAATATATATATATATATATATATATATATATATATATAAATTTTATATTATCAGTTCGTCCTGACAATAAATATATCAGGACGAAGAATGTGGACCACTAGATTTACATACTTTGACTCAAAGTGTATGCACTTGTCAAAACTTCTCCATAATCTGTTGTCCACATTCTTCATCCTGATATATTTATTGTCAGGACGAACTGACAATAGAAAGATTATATATATATATATATATATATATATGGGGAAGGATCCCCGGCCCCTAAAGATTACACAAATTGTGGACCGTTGTATGATGGTGACTTGGATGGTAGAGATGCACTCATACCTATAATCACCATCAAATAGTTACACTTCATGCTCCCTCTTCTATCTACTTTCTAATTGAATCTCTTTCCTTAAATCATCAACCTCAAACCTCAATCATCCACCACCACCATCATCACCAAACCCAGATCATCATCATCTCCCTCAATCTCATCTCTCTCGATCCACCATCCGCCATCACTCAACCACCATCATCATCACTACCAAATTAAATTCCACAAACAAGAAAAACAAAAAACAAATCGAATCAACAAAGAAAAACCACAAATCGAAATAAATAATCCATATTTTTCAATCCAAACCAAAAAAAAAAAAAAATCTGGAAAATTCTGGAAAAACCCAGTTTGGGTCTAGGAAGAGAAATGGAGGGGATTTATTGTAGGGATGTTTAGAGTTGCTAAATACATCGTTTTGATGATTTGTTTTTTGTTTTTCGAATGAAAAATTGAATCGAAGAAGACACAGCGAGAAAGAAACAGAGATGAAATAGAGATGGGGTTTTATTTTTCAATCAAATTCCATCTAATTAATACAGTGCCTTTGAACCAGAGAGTGAACTTCCATCGTCTTCTTGCAACAATCTCCAATTCGGCGACTACCAAATCTACATTACGAGACCTAAATACTACTTCTTGGTCGCATAGAGAGTAGCGGAGAAGGAATACGACGCCGATATTTCACTTTCGGCAGCTTCTTTCTTTGAAGTTGGTGATCCAACGGCGGCGAATCCAAGTTATCTCCTCGGTCCTCCCCTTCGATCTCTCTATAAAAGCAAGCATCAATCTTGTCATACTCGTGATTCTTAAGTTTAATAAATAAAATAAAATAACAGAGATTATTTGTTGGTAGTAATAGTAATTAGGTGTTTGATGAAAGTTGTCAAAGAGAAATAGCTTCAAAAATAGAGCAGCAATGGAGATAAAACAAAAACAAAATACCTCTCATTCTCATTGATTCTGGAAACTAACTAATTTTAGAATATATATATATATGCAACTGCACAAGAGAAGAATATAACACTTATCTGCATTAGCACAATCACTTTTTTTTTCTGGGTTTGGTGATGGCGGTGTAGTGGAATCCATCAAAAATTTTTTTTTTTTTTTTTTTCTTTCTTTTTTTAATCCGATCAATTAAAAAGAGGGAGAAGAGGGAGCACATGATGTGTCTATACCAGAGGGTGATTATGAGTATGAGTGCATCTCTACCATCCAAGTCACCATCATCCAATGGTCCACAAATTGTGTAACAATTTGTGTAATCTTTAGGGGCTGGGGATCCTTCCCCTATATATATATATATATCTTCCAGTACTTGAAATATTATCAAATTTTATAGTCATTCTCACCTATAAACCCCTTGACATTACATTATGTACATACCAATTTTTCAGCAATTGGATCAAAATCCAAGGGCTTTTGTGTAATCTCTCTCATGGCCCACCACTTACATAAGAGCCCTTGGATTTTGATGCAAAAGCTAAAAAGTTGGTTTGTGCATACTATTATGTCAGAAGGTTTGTAGGTGAGAATACATTGGTGTTCTATAGATTGTGCCTATATATATATATATATATATATATATATAGGCACAATCTATAGAACACCAATGTATGGTGCATCGGAAATATTGTTACATGTGAATGTGATTGTTCATGAGTAGCTGTGATCGCATATATATAATGTAATCGCTTATAAGTTATATGTGATCACCACAAAACAAGACTTAAGTTTTGATGTGGTCACATGTGAGTTGAATGTGATCACATATGAATTGATGTGATCACGCCAACAAAGACATGAATATATATAGATTTTTTAAAGGTGTTCTATAGACTGACATATATATAGTGGTTCTCTCATAAAAAATCTCTTATTTTAACATAAAGTAAGGATTTCCATGAAATCCATCAATTTGAATGAATTTTGATCCAATTTTTTTTGTAGATGATAAGTTCTGAATTAAATGAAATCTGATTGCAAACAAAATTTGAAATTTTTTCAAGTACTTCAACTTTTTTTTTTTTCATTTTCCATATTTTCGCTCTTCTCCCAATGTTTCCTATTTGACAAAATCGAAAAAAGAATAGTTGTAGTACTTGAAAATTTTTCAAATTTGGTTTACAAGTAGATTTCATTAAACTTAAGATCCACAAAAAAATTCATATCAAATTCATATCAAATCGATAGATTTCATAGATCGAGGTCCTTACTTTATATTAAAATAAGAGATCCCTAATGAGAGAATCTCTCTCTCTCTCCTTCCCTCTCTCCCTACTATTCAGCTACTCAAATTTAAGATATTATCAGGCTAAATTGATGTCAATATTTATCACTGAGCAAGAGCGGATGTATGAGAGGGTTGACCAAAAAAACAATTATGTCAATTGTTTTTGGTTGGGAAACCAAACTATGTTAATTGTTTAACTTTAAAAAAAAAAAAAAAAAAAATCATTTGTAATAAATTGCCTTATTCAAATAGTATTTTAATTTATTTTATTTTCGTATTCAAACTTAAATAAAAAAAATTAAAAAATTAAAAAATAAAAAAACCAAAATCAATCAATTATTAATGTAAACTTTTCTCTTGATTTTGTTCCAATTGTTGGATTACATAATGTAGATTCATTTGATTCTGTTCCGATCGTTAAAAATAAAGAATTTAAACCAGACATTAACAGTAATTTTTCCTAAATGTGTAGAATCTATTTATTTAACATGATATATTTTAGTATTTTAACTATTTTTTCTTTATCAAAATTTAGTGAAATGTAAATATTTTTTGTTATTCAATATGAGTTGAAAACACATCATAATATTTATTGATTCTGTTATTATAGAAGTAAGTCATTTACAAGTTTAAATAATTTTGTATGCATAAATATTACAATGTATTTTGAGTAGTCCACTGTTATTGAATTGATGTCATATTATTATTAAAAGAACAAATACTTTAAAAATAATCACTTTAAAAAATTAGACTTTTATAAGCTATATATATATATATATATATATATATATGCAAATATTTTATGGTTAATAATTTCAAAACCATATAAATCAGCTTGGCGGTCTTGAAAAATCTAGTTTTATAATGTTGTGGAATTGATTATATAGCATTTTGTAACTCTAATTTTTTTTTCTAGACCGGTCTGACCAAAGAAAGGTTATATATATATATATATAGTGTAGCCTGGGCAGTAAATATTTTCCAGTAAGACGAGACCTCTTAACATGTGCTTTAAGAATATAAAAATTTAATAAAAAAAATATAGAAAAGATTATATTTATTTATAATAGTACATCATTGTATTACTTTTTGTGACTTGAAAGAAAAAAAATTGTGAACTTTATATCCATTTTTAAATCTTTAATATGTATACGTAGGTTAGCAAATTGATTTGTGCACTTCCTTTCTACTTTTGTGATGGTGGTTCGAATGTTACATTTATTCATTAAATTCCAAAGAATGGGTGAGACTTCTCCCCTATAATGAGAGTTACATTCTGTACTGTACTTATAGTGGCTGTTGATGTCGCCAAGTTCTAAAAGATTCTTGGCCCGGTTGATATCAAATTTATGTGTAGGACTGAAGGACACATATTAATAGAATGCTTAAAGAAAACTGTTGATACTTCACCCATGTAATAGTTAAAAATCGCGTGGAAAGCTTTCTCTTTCATGGCACAGTAAACATAGAAAAGTTTTCTCTATTTCTCAGACAAATCTTTAGCAATTTCCACAGAGATTCTGTCCTCTCCTAGAGTAGTGATGATAGTAAATGACTAGTCATTCAATTGGTGAAACAAACAATGATGGAAAAAAGTGGGGAGGGAAAATTAACAAAGCAAAGAGATTCCTAAGAAATGCTTTTTTCATGATCATAATTTATTTATTTTTTAAATCTTCTCCTCTCATAAGTGCTTTTGTCTGATTGTTGTTTCGTAATTGTGTTGGGTCGCTGTTATTGATGATTAAAGTTTCTAACAAGTCTCTGTCTTACCATCATCTCTCTGACAATATTTATTATGTCTTCTCTTCTGCTCCTTAATTTGATTCTTCCTTCAACCATTAATTTCTCCTTATTTATTTATAATTATTCATTTTCATTTCGATACCTTCTTCCTTGTAGGTTGCGATAAATACTCTAGTATTTCTGTGCTACAATCATTGGGTTCTGTTTGGGCTAATCTTATTCGGCTTGAAACATCAGCACAAGGTCCGGAATTCACGGACTTAAATCTCCACAACACCAGGTCACATCAGCTCGACAGGCAATACGCGACAACAATGGACTAACAGGCAAAGAGCAAGTCACCCATAGCAAGAACCTACTCGCCGGAGAACCCCCAAATGGGCGAATTGACACGAATTCGCCGTCCACTAAGCAAATACAAAGTGTCATAGATAACACAAGGTTTCAATGTATCTTCCACAATATTTAGCCCCAGATTAGGCAAGATGATCTCTAACGATCCAGCAATTGACGAATCATGTAATAAATGTGAAGATTCAGAAGAATACTCCCACAATGAGTGAAGATCTTAACACCATCAATGTATGAAGACTCAAATCACCAAGATTCTTGCCTAAATATGATCCTCCTAGGATCTCTCCTAGTATTAGTCTTTGCTTGCGTATGAAGGTTAGGGCATCACCCTAACCCATATATAAACACATGTATCAAACAAAGAAGAGAGAGACATCGTAAGCCATATAACGCTTGTAAATTGTAATCATTCTTTCATAGTGAAGACTTCTCTTTCTCCGTCGCCCAAAGCAATAATGGTTTTTTCTTATTTAGGGTTTTCTACGCAAAAATCCCAGTGTCTCTGTTATCTTTTATCAGTTCTTTTATATTTATTATTTGTCTAATCAACTCATTCGCATAACGAAACCACAATCGAGATCACACTCTGTTGGTTAATCCAGGCATCGATTAGCCAGCGTGTTGTTGACTAGGTTTATCCAAAAATCGACGTCAACATTTGACACTAGAAGAATGGGGCGAACCTCCGCATGATACAAAAACCACTACCAAATCATCAGAATTAGTTAGAACAATGATAACCAATTCACAGTGGGTCAAGACCCACCTCCACCTCCCTGGACCAATGCGGAACAGGGGAATAATGATCAATTACCTATGGGCCAAGATCCACCTCCGCCACCACGTGAAGAAGCAAAGCAACACTTGACACTGACTTATCGCCAGCTCCAGACAACCATGGCTCAATGGTTCAATGCAATGAGAAGTGGCACGCCTGAAACCTCGATTGCAGGTCAAAATCAAATTCCGACCATGCGATACCTTTAGGAGAAACCACAAGGGAATGCTTCGATCCGAAATACATGGAAAGACACATGATGCTCCTATGAAGGTACCCAAGGAGAAGCGCACAAATCTGGAGGAACGTGATGCTTCAGCAGCTAGAAAACATCGTGCCAGAGGTAAAGCAAAGGTGGGAGAGGACACCAGAGCAGAAAGACAAGCCATATCTATGCACTCCCTTATGGGAAGTTTGAACCCTGAGTCCCCTAATAAATTGGACCGTCGATACTCCAATTCACCATCACAAGGGAACTATGGAAGGGATAAGCGGAGATCGAAAAAGTCCCGCTCGAAGAGAACAAGTCCAGGGAAACCTCAAAGTCGCCATATGGATGGTGAACATGAAGACAACTAGGTCGGCAAGGCTCCCCGTGGAAGAATGACATTACGCAGGCACTTGGGACTTAACAAGCAATTGAAGGGTCTACGTGATGTGATTGTCAACGATATGGAGAGGCTCAAGGAGAAGGTCGCCAAAATGAAATTGTGAAGCCAAGGTGCACTAGCCAAGCGGATAGGTAACAAGTTCACGGAAAGGATCGCGAATGAGCACTTCACAACAAAGTTCAGGCCCGCAGCAATGGTAGAGTACCATGAGGGTCAAGACCCAATCGAACACGTCAATCGTTTTGAGACTTTAATGGAGGCCCAATCCATTGACCTTAACTTATGATGCAAAGCTTTCCTTATGACCTTTGGCAACCTTACGTCCAGATGGTACAACCAGCTCCTAGAAGGATGTGTGGACAGTTTTCAACAGTTCGGAGAAATGTTTATACGTCATTTCGTAAGAAGTATGCAGTACAAGAAGTTGCTTATGCACCTCTCTTCCCTTAGGCAGGATGTGGGGGAAACAATCAAGAGCTACATGAATCGCTTTATTAAAGAGGTGATGGGTGTTGAAGACTTCAATGATTTCGGGCAATAACCTATTTCACAAATGGGTAACAAAATGGCCGATTCTCTTTCTACCTCAAACAGATTAGACCCAGGACTTATGACGAGTTGCTGGAGATAGCCGTCGATTATGCCCGAACGGAGTAAGAGGAAATAGCTCAAGGAAGCCTCCTAAGGCTTGGGGAGCGCGACCCAACGACAAGACCAATAGCGGCGTCTCCCTAAAAAGGGAAGAGAAACCCAAGATCAAAGAATCAAGACATAAAGGGTGACCGTCGTCAAGGAAAAAAGGAAAGATGACAGAAAATTACAAAATGACTGATTCTCTTTTTACCTCAGACAAACTAGACCCAGGACTTATGACGAGTTTCTGGAGATAGCCGCCAATTATGCCCGGACGAAGTAAGAGGAAATTGCTATAGTGCAGGGGGCGCAACCCAACGACAAGACCAATAGCAACGTCTCCCTAAAAAGGGAAGAGAATCCCAAGGACAAAAAGAATCAAGATAGGCACTGGAAAATACACCAACAACACCCCTATCGCAAGAAATCAAGAGGGGATTATATATGTGGTCTAAGAAAAAGAACTTGTGCAATGGCCTTGACCACTGTGATGAGCCGTCATTGGTACTCAACAAAATGATTGTTTTTAAATGTGTTCATGTTGAAAACCAATTTCACCACTTAGATGTAAAATTAGTAAAGTGGCAAGTAGGATTCGTTCCATAGGGAATTAGAGTAATTATTGAATAAATTAACAATTCCTATATGCGATAAAATAAAACATAAGCAATGGATGGTTGTATGGTTTGTCAAGCCATCAAACATACATGTAAAATAAACCTAATAAACCTAATAAAATAGATAGAAATCTAGATAAGAGATATATGGAATAAACAATTAATGGAATCGCTAGGGAATTAATGGGATCGCACGTGGATTACGGGGAGTGCTTCTCAAGCTACCTTAGTGAACCAACCTCATAAATGTTAACCAATTAATTTCTAGGATGTTTTTAGACCATTACTATGAACCCTAAACAACTTCCCACCGCAATGCCTAACCGATTAAGGAGAAGGGATCACGGCGGGATCGGTTTGTTACAATTAACGGTTTAGATAATCACGGTTGATATACCCTCCGACGATCTATCCTTGTCACTATGTTCTCAATCCATCAAGGCTGTCAATCCAATCAAGATTATATAACAACTTATCATAAGCAAGAGTATAATCAACTAGTGGATATACATGTCAATCATATAATGCATAGAATCTAGTTATAAAATGAATAGAACACAAATAGAGATTAAATATATATTAAAGCTTAAGCAAAACCCAATCCAAATGTTCTCACATAAAAATCCCTAGAAAGGGGGTTTAATTACACATATTACAATCAAAGGGAAGGCAAGTAAAAGATTAGGAAATCACCCTTGGGTCTCCTTTTGTAAGCTTAATCCTTTCCTTGCCTTTGAAGTTCCTGTGCAAAGAGTGGATGATGAGGATGTGTCTAGATAGGTGGAGTCAAATGGGAAGTGACTAAGGAGATATGTGGAGAAGATGGGAAGAATAGGAATGATTTGGGGAAGATAATCTAAATATTTAGCTTAGGTAGAAGAAAAGTGGAGGGATTAGGAATGGTAGAAAGGAGGTTTCTTGGTTGTCAAGAATGGCCAAGAGTTGTTTAAAAGAGGAAAATAGTGATGAATTTATAGGATTTTCAAATTAGGTCTCAGGTGGCAAATTACCAAAACACCCTCCTATATGGCAAATTACCATTTAGTCCATAAGAGGGGTACATATTGTAATTTGCACACCCATCAAAATTGAACAGAGAGATGTCGCTATATGTTCAATGGCGACGAAGGTGGCGACCCAAATGGCGACCTCATCAGGTGTGGAAATCAACCCTCTGTCGCCATGGCGACAACGAATGGCCAAATGGCGACAAAATAGGCACAAGTGGCGACATAGGCGTGATGGAGGCGCGGATTGCATGGCCGAGATTCCGGCCGATTGGGCAGCCGGAATTGCTACGAATGGTAAGCTGGTGATCTTACCGTGATTTTAGGTCAAAAATCGACCGGCGGTAGGTCGGTTTTGGCCGATTTCCGACGGCCTAGGGTTTACAAGCCCCCATGGCTGCACGCGTGAGCAGAAGGAAGGAGAAGGTGAATAGGAGATAGGGGTGCAATTAGAACTGAATTAGGGTGCATGCAGCATGCCTCCTTTGTCTCATATCAGGGTGCACTCGGCAATAAAATGGGGTGCAAACAGCCTCTTCTTTTTGTCTTCATTGGGGGTCATTTAGAAATAGGCTAGGCTGCGTTTAGAGGCCCACGCCTCAAAAACGCACCGTTTCATTAATTGTGGCCTGCTTGGGGTGCGTTTAGAACTGGGCCGCGGTTCATTCAGAACCCCACTTCCCTCCTGATGACGTGGCGCTCTTGATGGATTCGCCTGGCAATTTACGGACAGCCCTCTGACTTCTTCTAAAATTACATAAAATCCAATCTTCCTTCAATAATTACTCTTTTGCCCTTATTTCTCCAATATTACTTCAATGCCCCTGAACTCTGTAAATACCTAAAAACACTTAATTTACACTATTAAATCACGGGATAATGCCCAAGAATCAAGCAAAAGAAGAAGGAAATGAGGGCCAAAATCATACCAATTTTGGTCCGATCAAATACCCCCAAACCTATCTTTTGCTCGTCCTCGAGCAAAACAAACATAAGCACACATGGATATGCATCTAAAAATCAAATAATCAACATTAAAGCACCGACTCTTTTGTAAAGGACTCAAAAGTCAAGATTCGACTTGCAAAACCAAAAGCGAAAAGATTTAACCAACGTTGTGCTCATAAGGAAATAATGCATGTAAGATATGCTAAATGAAGATTAAACATTGCACACAACGCGATCCTACATTCAAGATGCTCAAGTTTCAAAACTAGAGTGCCATTAGGAAAAGAATATAATTCGCCTTAACATCTAATCCTCACCGGATTCTCTCATTTTCGCACAGATTCCTAGGCTTCACTCATAATTCATATGCAATATGAGTTTATGTTCAAGATATCAAATATAATTGCACATGATCATTTAAAAACACAATTTCTGAAAATTTTGTCTTATGAATGGAATTGAAAACCATGAACCGGAAAGAACATGCATCAACCAAAATTTCCAAAGTGGACATCTCTAAAGATCAAATAGGCTTTTCATTTGGTTGTAATGGGGCCTGTTGACGGTGAAATTTGGATTGCCACGCACTCAACAATTATATCAATTTAATATAAAACAAGAAAATTAAGAACACATGCAAAAGACAAGTTTTACGTGGAAAACCCTTGAATGGGAAAAAACCACGGTGCCCCTGGGGGCAGAAGAATAATACTAGGTTTTCGTTGCTTTGTTTACACACTCAAATCTCTCACAATTGCTCTCTTTCTAGATTTCTGAACCCCCTCCTCATGGGATAGGTGGTTCTATTTATACATGTTTACTTAGGGTTTCCCCTTGTTTTCAACCGTGTGGGTGAAAGGTTTCCCTCTTTGATTCGTACTAGGATCCTAACTTGTCACGGATCAGGTCTACTTTCCTTTTTATGATTCCTTGTTGTTCTGGGTCTTCTAAAGTTTGGGGTTTATTTCTGTATTTCTGCCGAGTCGGTTCATGTCCAGTGTGCTGGTCCAGCGAGTACCTTTATTTTCTGGGTATTGCATTTTTGGCGAGTACACTTCTATATTCGGCGAGTAGGTTTTTAGCTTCGGCGACCATATCTTTGACTTCCTTCTGGTTTAAGCTATTTTATCATTCTGACTTGTCAAACTTCCTCCTTTTTAACCCGGTCAATGAATGACGTGGCAGTCTTTCGTTAGCTCTTTTGATGACGTGTCAGTTTGGCGAATTTATACATACAACAATACCCCCATAAATACTTTGAGCTGGGCGAATGACTTGTTCTTCCCACTTCGTTTGCCTCTGCGAGTAGTATTTATATTTATGTTTATGAGATTTCAACACACTTTGCAATAACTCCTCCTTTCTTTTTAACCACACGCTGTATTTATTAATTGATTCTTCCGGTGCACGCTTTCAATTTAAACCACATAACTTCTGGCGCTTCCACTTGTTTGACAGGTGAAGGGACATTCTGACGGCTTAGTTATCCCCAAGATGCCACATGTCATTTATTTGGTGGTGACTGTTGCGGTTTGGTAATTGTGGCCGTCATTCTCATTAAATGCATATCATTGTACTTGATTGCTTCTTTTTTGAATTTCGAAGTTCCCTCTTTTTAAGGCCCGATCGTTTCTCCTCTTTCACTTTTGCTTTCTTCATCGTGTTTCATCAGAGCAGAAAAGAACAGTTTGATCTTTTGCTTCTGTCTTCCTTATTTTTTCGAGAACTAACTACAGTCCTTTCCCTATGCCTCTTATTGCCGGTCGGTTCACCGGATTTCGACTCCTCTTGCTTCTCTGCGTCTCCGATTTTTCTGCACATTTTCGCGAATCTAGGGCTTTCTAGTGAGTTCCCATGGACCCTTCCTTACGTTCTTATCTTTTTAATCGGATGATGCAAGCCATGGAGCTTGGTGATAAAAGTACTGCAGACAAGATTGAATCCTTGATTCGTAATTTTCATCCGGATTCTCCGGTCCCAGTTTCTGTTTATGTTCCATCTTCTGAAGATAATTTTATTCCTAACCTCTTTCCTCCATCTTCCAACAGTGGTTCTCCCAATATGCCGAGATCTTCCAATCCAGGCGGCAGTAAACGACGCGCCCCTAGGGCTTCTCGTGAGTCCTTGCTAGATGCGCAGACGACGGTTGATTCTGACGTCGAAGATCATCAGAAGGATGTGCTGCATTTTTCACCGAGTCGCCCGTGTTCCTTTGACACGGAAGTTAATGTGGTCGGTGAGGATGAGCTTCGCAAATACAAAAGTCGTTTCGACCTTCCAGACTCGGTGACTCTTATGTTACCCGGTAATCGGGCTGTGTGGAATCCTCCCGAAAATGCGGTCGCCATTTACGGGGCTATGCTCAGTTGTGGGGTAACTCTCCCTCTTCAGCCTTTCATTGCCAGATTCTTGGCGGAGGCTCAAATTGCACCGGCACAGCTCGCCCCAAATAGCTACAGAATACTGATGTGCCTATGCCTCATGTGGAAGTTGAAGGGTTACGGGCCCCCTACTCCTCGCGAGATCCGCCACTTTTACACGCTAAGGCAGGCGGGAAATGGTGGTACTTACTTTCTTCTTTCTTCGCCCGTGGAGAACTGGATCCCTGAGGGCATGGCGAACCCCGGCCAAGTAGAAATATCTGGCGATGAAAAGAAAAAGGGGTTCATCTGGGGCTTTCCCACTTCGAACAAGAGGTGGAAGAATAGCTGGTTTTTTGTTGGCGGCAAGTGGGGCCGTGATGTACTTGCCAGCAGTCGTCGCAATCTCTTGGCGAAGAAGGTTCCTAGGCACTTTACATCGCCTGAAGCCTGGTCGAAGGCGACCCCTGTTTTACTAGACAGAGAGGTCTCTCGCCTTGCCGCGGCTGCTGTCCTCCCTTTGAGCTCAAGGGACAGGTCCTTCCTCTTGGATGAGGAAAAAATGATTTCTGAGGGGATTTTCACACGCCTGCATGCCAGGCTTCCTCGCTGTAAGTTTCTGTCCATTCTTTGTTTTACTGTTTCGTTTGGTTCCATTGACTGACACTTTGTTTATTTTTCTGGCAGTGTGTGACTTTGACACCGTTTGGGACTTGCAAGCCCGGGCGGTGAAGAATTCCGAGGCTACCAGTAAAAGGCATGCTGCTGGTTTAACCAAGGAGGGAATTGCTGGCCTGGACGGTGATGAACCTTCTGATGGCGAGGATGCTGGCGACGTTGCTGGGGGAGGGGTTGAATCAGGGCAACCCCCTATGCGTGCAGAGGCTGCTGCGTCTGTTCCTGTTGCTGCTGCTGCGACTACCCCCACTACTGCTACTGCTGCGACTACCCCGGCTGCGACCACTTCTAGTCGTAAGGGTAAGGAGAAGGTTGGGGTTTCAGGGGGGGTCAGTGACATCCCTATTTTTGACGCGGATGTTCCTGAGACTCCTCTCGATCCTGCGAGTGACCTGGCCCCCAGAGCTAGGAATAAGCGTCCTGCCGAGAGTGCATCTGATCACTCAGCTCGACCTCTCAAGCGGGCTTCGCGGGTGGTGCAGTTCGTTGTTTCTTCTGATGAGGAGGACGTTGAGGAGCCAGCTGTCGCTGAGACCCCTTCTACCCAACCTGAGGGGCCTGCTGAAGCAGAGAATGTAGCGACGCCTCCCTTTGAGGGGGTTAATGAACAGACTTTCCCTGCTTCTACTTCTCCTCGACCAGCTTCTCCTGCAGTGGTTATAGGCGAGCCGAGTGTCTCAGATCAACCTAGGCCATCTGGCCAATCTGAGTCGACTGATCGGCCAAGCCCGTCAAATCAGGCTGGGACCTCTGCTTCTGGTTCGGGCTTGGCCCATGAAGTTCCTCCTACCGGACCGGTTGAAGCCGATGAAGGGAACGTGTCCCTTTTCGATTTTTCGGCTACTGAGATATGCTCTCACTTGGCTAATAATGATATATACATCGGCGATGGCTGGGGGCATGTTAAAAACAAGTCTTGCAACAGGAAGATGGAGTTTTTCTTCAACTGCCACTCCTTGGTAGGTTCTTCGCCGTAAATCTCTATGTATTATTATTTTTCATATTTTTTCTAACTTTGGCTGTCTTTTTCCTCAGATGATGTCTGAGATGGGTGAGACTTACAAGTTCGGGATCAGAGCTTCTCGTGAGATTAAACACTTGCGCGAGCAGGCTTCTGTTTTAGCGGCCGAGAAGCTCTCCGCTGAAGAATCCCATGCTCAACAGCTCGCTCAGTTCAGAGAATCCTCGGATGGTCATCTGTCTGCTCGGCTGGCCGCTGAAGAAAAACTTTCTGCTGCTGAGGAGGAAATTCGCTCGTTGAAGGAGCTCCTATCTTCGAGTCAAGAGTCCTTCGCAGCACGTTTGGAGGCTGAGCAGGTAGCTGAGGAGGCCAAGGAGAAGGCTGAGCAGGAGGCGGCAGATTTACGTAACCAGCTATCTTCCCGCGATCTCATCTTTGAAAACTTGAAAGCCGTGCTGGAGGCTGAGTCAGTTGATCGCTTCAAGAGATCCCCTGCTTATGATGTGCTTTTGTTGTTCGAATTTGAGAAAGGCATGAGGCAGGCGAAGAAATTCTTTGCCATGAAGGATCATTCCAACGAGAAAGCTCTGAAGCGCTTCGACAGATCCCTCTAGCAGCATATGGCCAACGGCGTGGACTCGATTAAAGATCAAATGAAACGATGGAAAGCCCACTGCCGTTATAACAGGACTGAGCCTCATCCCATGCATCTAGAGATCCCCAGCAAGCGTGCCTTTAATACTTACTACTCAGGTCAGAAGGGCAGCTTTTCTGGCTCTGGCGCTGAGCCCGACTTAGGTCCCGTTGCTGGGAGGGATTATGAGCCTTTCATGCCAACGAAGGATGAGGCAGTCATTTGGCCTTCAGATGAGGAGATTGAAGACGAGGAAGATAGCGAGGGCCCTCCTACAGCCGGTTGATTTTTCTGTTGTTTGAAAGACTGTAAATTTATTTTTTGTCCATTCATTTGTAAATAATACAAAGTTATGAATATATACTTTTCTTCATTCAGCTGCCTTTGCTGAGTTTTTGGCTTTTGCTTGGTTTTTCACCAAGTTATATTTTAGCATATTTTTTGCTTTTATTCAGCTGCCATTGCTGAGTTTTCGGCTCACTTAGTATTCGCCAGGACGTATCCGACCATATACCAAGTTTTTAGTGTATTTTATAGCTATATTCAGCTGCCATTGCTGTATTTTGGCGTACTTAGTATTTGTCAGGACGTATCCAACCATACACCAAGTTTTTAACATGTTTTTATCTTTGCTCAGCTGGCTTTCTGGCTTCTGGGATTTATGTTTTCCCGTAATGGCGATCGCCACTTTTTACAACTCGGGTTTTTGCTTCTCGCCGATTATCATTGCTGCGAGTACGAAACTCGTCTTTATGTGATGGGAGTTGATATACGATGGCGAATATCCTTTGTGACTGGCGAGTGTGATTGCGAATTCTTAGTAATAAATTACTCTTTTATTGAATATTTCCTGCAACTTTGTTAACATAGTCATAAAGAAAGAATGCTAAAACGAAAAAACTGCTCTAAGACATAAATAAAAAGGGTTAAAAAACTCTTTTAACTTTTTCCAAGAGTTTAAGGAAAATATATCTTCAAGTACTGTTCATTGCATGGGCGGGGTAGTTCGCCAAAGCCTTCTCGAGTGATACGATATGCCCCGTGGCCAGCTATCCCTGTAATTTGATAAGGCCCTTCCCATTTGTCTGCGAGTGATCCTGCAGCTTTGTCTCTTGTTCCTGGATTCACCCTCTTCAGTACTAAGTCACCTAGCGCGAACCTCCTTTCACGCACATGCGAGTTGTAATATCTGGCTACCCTCTGTTGATACGCAGTATTCCTTATTTGTGCGCGCTCTCTTCTTTCTTCTAACTCATCTAGGCCGCACTTTAGCATATCAATGTTGATTTCTGGCTGAAAGAGCTGTACCCTTGGTGAAAAGAATGATGTTTCCACGGGAATAACAGCTTCGGCTCCATAAGCCATGGAATATGGGGTTTCGCCTGTTGAACCCCTCTCTGTGGTTCGATATGCCCAGAGCACTTGTGGTAATTTATCCGCCCAGCTGCCCTTTTTGGTTGTCAACTTAGCTTTCAGGTTGTGCTTTATGATCTTGTTCACTGCTTCTGTCTGGCCATTCGTTTGTGGATGTGCTGGAGAAGCGTAGTAGTTGTTGATGCCATACTTATCACATAGCTCCCTGAATTTCCTACCATCGAATTGGGTCCCATTGTCCGTGATGATGGTGTTTGGTATCCCAAATCTGTATAGGATATTTTTCTTCACAAAGCTTATGGTGTTTGCTTCTGTTATATGTACCAACGGCTCGGCTTCTACCCATTTTGTAAAATAATCCACGGCTACTATGGCATGCTTTGCTCCTCCAGTTGCTGTTGGTATTGGGCCGATCAAGTCTATTCCCCACATGGCGAATGGCCAAGGCGAGGTAATACTTTGCAGGAGCTCAGGTGGTTGTCTGATGTTATTGGCGATTTTCTGACACGCTTCACATCTCGCTGCCACCCTTTTGGAGTCGGCGAACAGTGTTGGCCAGTAGAAACCCTGCCTTAATGTTTTGTGGGCTAGGCTGGCACCCCCAGCGTGGTTCCCACAATTTCCACTGTGTATACTTCTCAGGATACCTTCTGCTTCTTCGGGTCCGACACATCTCTGCAGTGCCCTCGAGTATCCCCTCTAGTACAGTTCTCCATTGAGTACTGAGTATCTTGTAGCTCTGTATTTCAGCCGCTTTGCCTCTAATGGGTCACTTGGGAGTACATCATTGACGAGATATTCTTTAATTGGTGTGATCCAGCTGTTCCCTTCGCCAAAGACTGCCCCGACTTCCTTTGCTTTAACTATACTCGGCTGCAATAAGCAGATCATAGAGATATTGTTGGGCCAGATGTTGATCGTGGCAGATGCCAATTTGGCCAAGGCATCAGCTTTTTCATTTTCTTCTCTGGGGACATGAACAATTCTGTACTCTTTAAATCTTTCTAACAGCTCCTTTGCCAATTCCAGATAAGTGATCATGTTTTCATCTCTCGCCTGGTATTCATCTAGTACCTGATTGACAACAACTTGAGAGTCGCTGAAAATTTCCACCTCGTCTGCTCCCAAGACTGTGCTAATCTTTAAACCTGCTATGAGTGCCTCGTACTCGGCTTGATTGTTGGTAGCTTTGAAGTCAAAACGCAAGGCACATTCGATTGAGTCTCCTTCCGGGGTTGTCAGCACTACACCTGCCCCGCTGCCGTGCGTGTTTGATGAGCCATCAACGCGAAGTTGCCATTTGAATATCTTCTTATTTTGCTCCACCATCATTCTCGCCACCTCTATACTTGGCTCGATGAACTCTGCTACGAAGTCTGCCACTGCCTGGGCTTTAATTGCTGTCCTTGGGAGATACTCTACGTCGAATTCACTTAATTCGATCGCCCACTTCGTTAACCGCCCGGATACTTCTGGTTTCTGCAGGATTAATTTTAGTGGGCAGTTGGTGTATACCCCGAATTTATGAGCCTGGAAATATGGTCTTAGTTTCCTTGCTGCTGTTATTAGGGCGAGTGCCATTTTTTCAGCCGGCAAGTACCTTGTTTCGGCTGGTAACAGTGCTTTGCTGGTGTAGTATATTGGCTTTTGGATTCCATCTTCCTGTCGCACTAGCACGGAACTTGTGGCTGCTTAAGAGATGGACAAGTACATGTACAATGTCTCTCCTGTTTCTGGTTTTGATAGTAGTGGTGCCTGTCCAAGGTAACCTTTCAAGGCCTGGAAAGCCTTTTCGCAATCTTCATTCCACTCGATTCCCTTTCCCTTTTTTAGAGCTTTGAAAAATGGTAAGCATCGGTCTGTTGACTTGGCTATGAATCTGCTCAGCGATGCTAAGCACCCCGTGAGCTTTTGGACGTCCTTCAGAGTCTTTGGCGAGACCATTCTCGCTAGTGCTTGGATTTTTTCAGGGTTCACCTCTATTCCTCTTTGGTGTACTTGATATCCGAGAAACCTCCCCGATGGTACGCCAAATACACATTTTGCTGGATTCAACTTCATTCCATACTTGACCAGCACGTCGAACGTTTCCCTCAGGTCATCTGCATGTCTATCTGCGGTGACGCTTTTTGTCAGCATATCGTCAACGTAGACCTCCATATTTCTCCCTATTTGCCTGGCGAACATTTTGTTGACCAAGCGCTGATAAGTTGCCCCAGCGTTCTTTAGGCCGAATGGCATGACTGTGTAACAATACAACCCCTGATCTGTGGTGAACGCTGTCTTCTCTTCGTCAGGCTTGTGCATCTTTATCTGGTTATATCCTGAATATGCATCCATGAAACTCAACGTCTCATGTCCGGCTGTTGCATCGACTAACTGGTCAATCCTTGGTAGCGGGAAGCTGTCCTTGGGGCAGGCTTTGTTCAGGTCGGAGAAGTCGATGCACATCCTCCATTGATTGTTTTTCTTTTTTACTAAGACCACATTCGCCACCCATTCTGGGTACTTAACTTCTCTAATTGACCCTGCGGTGAGCAACTTTGACACTTCCTCTTTTATCGCTGCACTTCTTTCTGGGTTGAAGCTTCTCCTTTTCTGCACCACCGGTTTACATTTCTCATTCACAGCCAGATTGTGAGAAATTATGCTTCTATCAATCCCTGGCATGTCTTCGTGGCACCAAGCGAAAATCCCCCTATATTCTTTTAACAAGTTCATCACATCTTTCTTAACTTGTTCAGTCAGCCTTGCTCCGATCTTTACTGTTTTATCTGGTTCCGTTTCGTCTAGAATAATCGACTCAGTCGGTTCTTCCTTCTCTCTGCTCGTTTTGTCTCTTGGGTCCAGTTCGAAGTTTTCTGGATTATCTTCCTGCACTTCCATGTCTACTTCGAATATGTTCAAGGTTTCCATCCCTGCTTTATCTTTGAAGATTGATAAGTTGGCGCGGCGAGCCATCTCCTGTGACCCTCTCAATTCTCCGACGCCGAATTCTGTAGGGAACTTTATTTTCAACGCATGGGTTGAAGTGACAGCTCGAGCTTTGTTAAGAAACGGTCGGCCAAGTAAAGCATTATACGGCCAATTATGGATGTCAACCACGACAAAGTCCAACAGGATTGTTCGCCGGCATGGTGCTGTACCAAATCTCACCGGCAGTTCCACAGTTCCTAACGACCAAACTTCTGCGCCACCGAATCCCTTTAATGGCACATGGAATGGTTCAAGATCTTTCCTGTCCAGCCGCAACTCGTCATATACTCTGGCACTTAAAATATCAGCCGAACTTCCATTGTCAATCATCACCCGAAGGACATTTCTATGGGCTATTCGAACCCCCACGACGATTGCATCGTTAGGCTTTGCATCAATTCCGTCTGAGTCTTCTGCTGTAAATGTTATGGGATCATGTCCTTCTCTTCCTTTCTTGGGGTTTCTCTGCACAGAATTGATCTCCATGCCCCTGCCTTCATACATTACTTCTCGAACCTTCGACATCCTTTCTCGATTGCTCCTCCCAGTGTGAGGTCCGCCGAAAATGGTGTTTATGGTTGCGTTAGGGCTGTTCCTCCTTGGACTCTTCCTGTCCTGCCCGTTTCCTTGGCGGCTATCTTGGCGACCACCGTGCTTGTCCCCTTTCAAGGCAAAGTCCTTCAGGTGCCCATCTCTGATCAGGCTTTCAATGTGATCGCGCAACTGAAAACACTTTGAAGTTTCATGTCCATGATCTTTGTGGAATCGACAATACTTAGTTGTATCTCTCCTGGCATTTGCTGATTGCTGTCGAGGGTATTTGGCGAGTCCTTTGTCTTCTACCACAGACAATATCTCCTCCTGGTCGCCAGTTAAAGGGGTGTAATGGTTGTACCTTCCTCGAAACTTATTGGCTCGAGTGTTTCCTCTGCTTTCTCTTGAATATCCCTTTTGGCCCTTCTCATCTTTCTGGCGATCACGTGATTGCATCTTTTTGTCGTCCCTATGGTCTGTTTTCAAATCAGGCTTGTGCCCATGCACGTAGCTACCCCCTTGCGCTACTTCTTCTTCCTCTGCCAGTGCATAGTCGCCAGCTATTTCCATAATCTCCTCGTAAGTTTTAGGTCTATCTCTTCGCAGGTCAAAGGATAATCGTCCACTCTGTAGCCCATTGGTGAAAGCGGCGATTACAGCTACATCACTGGCATCCTCAATTTGAGCTACTTCCTTCCCGAACCTGGTTAGATACTTCTTGATTGACTCATTACGCTCCTGCTTCAAGTTTGACAGATGAGCGAGTGACTTTCTTCTTTGGACACTTCCCATGAATTGTCTTATGAATGCCTTACTGAGGTTTGAGAAGCTGCTTATGGTTCCGGGCGGGAGTCTTCCAAACCATCTGGAGGCGAGGTCGCCGAATGTTTGCGGGAAGGTGAGGCACAACAGCCCATCATTGGATGAATACTGGGCCATAATATTGCGGAATCGGCGAACATGTTCCTTTGGATCCCTGTTCTCCTTATACTGCTCAATGGTTGGCATTCTAAATCTGTCTGGAAATTGGGTGCGAGCGATAGTTTCGATGAATGGGCTATCTGACTCATCATCCGAGGATACATTACGACCATACCTTCGCGCCATTGCTGAAACTTTTCTTGATAGCTCTTGCAGAGTGACATCTCGCTGACCAGTTGGTTCTCCTGCTGGATCGAGTCTACTCTTGATTGTCATTCTACCATGATTGCCTCTCTCATCCGGGCTTCTTCAATCTTCAGTGCTCTCGGATCTCCTTCGCTTCGCTCTTTTGGATCGTAACTCCCTTCGTGGACGAGGACTCTTATCTTCAGATGAGATGGAACGGTGTCTCCGCCGGTTTTGTTGATATGTGTCGCTGGAATTGACCCCATGTGTTCGCACCTGGTCTCGTTCCTCCCTGGATTCTTCATTCATCACACCTTTTCCCTTCCTTTGTTTTCTCCCCTCGAAATCCTCGGTGTGGTCCTGGGGGGTCTTCTCAGTGGACTGTCTTGCTTGAGTGTCGGGAATTGCGATGTGAACTTCTGACCGTAGCCTTCCGGGTGGATGGATTCCAGGGGTGGTTAACTCGTAAGGAGATGAAACTCCTAATCCTATGGGGAGTGAAAGTCCTATTTTGCTGGCTTCGCTGATTAAGTTTACCAATGCAGCTTGGAAGTGCTGCAGAATCCCGGGATCAGCCGCCCTAGTTCCTGGCATTGCTGCTGATTGTTCCCCGACTGTCACTGCCCTGTCTCCAGTTGGCGCAGTTGGTTCAACAACTAAATCTCCGCTGGAGTTACCATCTCTGTCGCTGTCGTTGTTCATGCTATCTGATTTGCAAGGGTCCCTCAAAGTTTCTGTTCAAAGACCCCCCTCCTTCTAGCGCCAATTGTTGACGGTGAAATTTGGATTGCCACGCACTCAACAATTATATCAATTTAATATAAAACAAAAAAATTAAGAACACATGCAAAAGACAAGTTTTACGTGGAAAACCCTTGAATGGGAAAAAACCACGGCGCCCCTGGGGGCAGAAGAATAATACTAGGTTTTCGTTGCTTTGTTTACACACTCAAATCTCTCACAATTGCTCTCTTTCTAGATTTCTGAACCCCCTCCTCATGGGATAGGTGGTTCTATTTATACATGTTTACTTAGGGTTTCCCCTTGTTTTCAGCCGTGTGGGTGAAAGGTTTCCCTCTTTGATTCGTACTAGGATCCTGACTTATCACGGATCAGGTCTACTTTCCTTTTTATGATTCCTTGTTGTTCTGGGTCTTCTAAAGTTTGGGGTTTATTTCTGTATTTCTACCGAGTCGGTTCATGTCCAGTGTGCTGGTCCAGCGAGTACCTTTATTTTCTGGGTATTGCATTTTTGGCGAGTACACTTCTATATTCGGCGAGTAGGTTTTTAGCTTCGGCGACCATATCTTTGACTTCCTTCTGGTTTAAGTTATTCTATCATTCTAACTTGTCAAACTTCCTCCTTTAACCCGGTCAATGAATGACGTGGCAGTCTTTCGTTAGCTCTTTTGATGACGTGTCAGTTTGGCGAATTTATACATACAACAGGGCCTAAGGTGAGTGGTGAGTCAATAAATGGGAAAAATTGATTGCAAACACCCAATGGTCACACTAAGGCATACATTCTAATTTAAGCACAATTTGCTCATTACAACTTGCATAATCCACACCTTGGCGTCCAGGCTTACAATTTACTATGTGCATTTTTCTACTCTTAAATTTCATTGAGTAGCTCATTTAATTTCACATAATTGATCTAGGCACATAGTGCATCATTTTTCTTTTCTTTTCTTTCTTTTGCTATGCTTTTCTTTTCTTTTCTTTTCTTGCTTTTCTTTTCTTTTCTTTTCTTGCTTTTCTTTTCTTTTCAAGCATTGCATTTCATCTTTTTAATGTGTTTGCACATACATATTTGCCTAGGTACACACCTTACATTTTCGTACCCCTTAAAGCTTACATTCAACCCCTAAGCCTTAGCAAACCATTTGGTACAAGGTAAGCTAGTGTATAGGCTATATGGTTTATGTTAATGTGGTTCATGAATGAAAAGCTTAATTGTGTTTGGCTTCAAATGGGCAATGGAGCACACACATAGAGGGATCGGAAGTATTTAGGCCAATTTGGTGGTTTTTCACATGCATTGCCTAAAATCATCTCTAAAAGTTTGTCCACAAAGTCAATTAAGACATCCACAAGCAGTCCATATATCCTATGGCAAACAACATTTAAGTGCGAATGAGACATTTTAAATATGCATAACATATGTGTTTGAATGAGTCTATAAAGAGTGAAAACTTTCCTTCAAAATAAGCTTCTTAGGCCGTGTTTTTCACATGCATTGCCTAAAATCATCTCTAAAAGTTTGTCCACAAAGTCAATTAAGGCATCCATAAGCAGTCCATATGTTCTATGGCAAACAACATTTAAGTGCGAAAGAGACATTTTAAATATGCATAACATGTGTGTTTGAATGAGTCTATAAAGAGTGAAAACTTTCCCTCAAAATAAGCTTTTTAGGCCGTGTTTGTGAATCTCACGGGAAGTCTCCACTATTAATTCCTAACCTTCAAGCACAATTGAATATTCACTCTAACATCGAGAGAAAAGAACTAGCGTGCTTTGCTCAATGCAACCCAAAATGGCATGAAGTTAATCTAAACTAAGCAAGGCAAAGATGCACAATTCCTTACTCGCACACACAATGGCACAATCTCAACAAGCAAAATATGCTCAAGCATGGCATTATCACAAGATTTTCGAAAATTTTGAAAATTTTAGCTCAAACTATTTGCACACAATTTGCAAACAAGAGACGGTGTTGCGCACACACCCCCGAACCTAAATTAGACATTGTCCTCAATGTCTTTTGGGGCATATAAACCAATAAACGCGGCGCAACACACATTCTCAATCAAAGAATCAAAACATCATCAATTGTCCATTTTAAAAATTATCCCAAAATATTGAATCAAGTGGTTCCATACATCCTATATGCCCATAATCAACTCAAGAGATATAGAAATGTAAGTTCATCAAGAGTTATCATCACAATCCATGTGGATAAAATATGTGATCATTCAAGTCCTAAATCCACTATCACAAACAACTCACAACCTTATTCTAAGCAAAAGACTAAAAAGCAAGAAATAAAACTGTTAACCGGAAAAATAGGCAATTAATTCAAGGAAGAGCTTTCCCTAATAAAGAGCCTCATCACTCCCTAGTACCCACTGCGGAAACATCCCCGATCGCTCTAAAACACCTAATGAGAAGAAAGGCCTGGTCCATCACGTACTACGCCTCCCCCCTGGCACGCCGGGTCTGAGCGCAGCTCATCAAGGAACCAGGCTCTCCTAAGAACGCCTATTAAGAAAGGGGGACCCAGTCCACCAAGGACCCCGCCTCCCAGACACGGTCCATCCAGGATCCGGCTCCCTTAGAGCGCCTAGTAAAAGGAAGGACATGGTTCGATAGAGGACCCGCTCCCAACCAGCAACCCGGTTGGGAACCATCCTAAGCAACATCTACCTAGTCATGCATAACCCACTCCCACAACTAGAACAACCCACTAGAGAAGAATTCCTTGGAGCGTTCTAACAACCCCCCGCTCTAAAGGGCTAACATCGGTCATAGTAACCAACAAGCCACGACCCTTCCAAAGGCTGACGCCAACCCTCACCCCAACTCACATGGGATAAATGAAGGACTAGAAACAACTTGCAAAGCTTCAGCACCAGCCCATTAATACTCAGCAACAAGCACAAGTAGGGAAAGATAAGCAGCCTACGGTCGGGATCATCTACTGGCCACATTGCATCAACGGTTGAACCACACTCCATCTCAGCCCTAGTTAGAGGTCAACTATCTCATACATGAAAGGGGATACTGTGATTCCCCAGCAAAGCATTCACGGGAACCCAGCAAGCATGAAGAAGGAAATGGTGGAGGAGGGTGCCTGACAGTGTGCAACAGGACAGGCATTGACACTGTCCCCCGCCAAACCAAATTTTGATAACGACCTTTGACTGCTGCAATGACCCCATCCAATCAATCAAAACCTCTGAAAACACCACATGTTCGCCATATCAGCCCTACAAAAATGCCTATGTGAACCTAAGGCCTAGGTGGAACGATCAAGGTCCTCCAAGGCATGTGGCCACCACAGCCCTGCTCAAAAGTAGAGGCTAGGATTAGCCACGCCAATTTTGCCCTAGGGACTAGGGCTCCCAACTACCAAAACCAAGGCCCCAGCAAAATAAGAGCCCGGTGGCACGATCCTAACCCTCGATTTTATACTGTCGCGATTGCTAGCATGAGGGAACGGTGGAGATGGAATCAGGGATTCCCGCCTAAATGAGCTACTCCCACCTACCCCCTACCAGAGACGCTATAAATACCCCTACATCCCAAGAATAAGGGGTTAGCACATGAAAACCTAGATTTCTACTTGGCTACTACCCCGCCTAAATCAAGTTCCTATGAGACCATCCTACTTGGCTACTACCTCGCCTAAATCAAGCTCCTATGTGTGATCTACTTGGCTACTACCCCACCTAAATTAAGCTCCTATGAGACCATCCTACTTGGCTACTACCTCGCCTAACCCAAGCTTCTATACGTGATCTACTTGGTTACTACCCCGCCTAATTCAAGCTTCATCACGTTACTTCACCTAGCAATAATTTATTCTTAGTCCCAACTCCCATACATGATAATGTACTTGGCAGTCATGCTCTTTCCCTTTGTTGTAATAACTCGTCATAGCAGGCGAAGCGGTTTGTAATGTACCCCATCGTTAAATAATAAAAAGCCCTCTCATTTACTACAGCAAGCTACCCCTGTCACACTCCCCATAAATCCTAAATACACTATCTCAACCTCATTCCCCCTAGCAGGACCAGTCCTATTGCACTTGTATCAGTCCCTAGCAACCGAATCATGGGCCTCCTCCGGTATCGACCCTGGGAGGCGAGGAGCCACCCCCTACCCGGTCCGGACCAACCGCAGTGCACCCGTACGTCGCGGTCCAGGTTGTCCTGGGAGAATCCCGACAGATTTTTCAAGATAACAAAAACAAATTAAAATTAAGGAAATAAAATATACCTAGGTGGGTTGCCTCCCACCAAGCGCACGATTTAACGTCTAGGCAAGACGTGGCATGGTACTCCCACACTTCAAACTCTAAAACGTTGCTTCCTTAGGATAAGGCCCTCACCCTTCTTATGAGCACTCTTGGCTTGCTCGTCCCTCTAAGACTCGCAAGTTGTCTTTGTTTCATCCCAAAAGATAAAGAACCTTGCTTGACACATAAGCAACGCAACATACTTCCTCAAGAAGCAATAGAAAATCTACACAAGCACTAAGCACATTAAAAAGTTCCGGCAATTAAAAATATACTCAATACATGCAAATGCCAACAAGAGTTTGGAACACCATTTATTCAAAAGAAATAAACTAAACAAATAAAGCATAAAAAATAAAATTCACAAAAAGAATTTTTTTTAAAAAAAACATTATGTACTTGTGCTAGGGGTGTCATCAACTAAAGGAGGTTTTACCAAGTTTGGAAATTGGTTCTTTTTCACAACCCAAACAAGTTGAGTTGATTTCCCCTTTTCTTTGCTTTTCTTTTGGGTCTAACTTGGTTACCCAAGTCTTTTCTTACCCAAATTTGCTTAACTCTAGGTGGCTTTTTCCTATTCCTAGACTTTTTCAATTTTTCATGCTTATGGAATTTAAAACAATGAGTTTTTAAGTGCCTTTTTTGAAAGCAAAAATAGCAAGTAGGAGGATGGTTTAGAAAACTCCCTCTTGGTAGGTGGCTATGAGGTCCATGGTGTTGTCTCATTTGTAGTGCTTTGACCTCCTTCTCCACCTTGTCTAGATTGACTTTGTAGTCACATTCTTTGACCTTGGCTACCTTGAGGGCTTCATCCTTCCTTCCAATTCTTCCAAAGCTTTTTCTTTTCGCTCCTTTTCCATAAGCAACTTTCTAGTCTTCCTTGCACATTCTTCTTCAAATTCTTCAAATAGCTTTACAAGGTCTTTGAATTCCTTGATGCGGAATTCCTCTCAACTTCAAGTCTCCCAACTTGTATTTCCAACTCCTTGTTCTTGTTGGAGACTTCGCCTACCTTCCTCCGAAAGGTACTATTCTCTTCTTTGAGCAAGTTTACTTCAAGAGTGAGCTTCTTGTTTTCCATTTCAAGCTCTTCAATCTTCACCTTTCCCAAGGCCTCCTTTTCTTCAAACTCCTTCATCATGAGTTGTATTTTTCTTTCCAATTCTTCCTTTCCTTGGGAGGTTTCCACCAATCTCTCTTGATGCAAAGATAACGTTTCTTCCAATTTCATGCTTTGCTCTTGGTTCCTTGGCGATTCATCCTTGGTTTCAGTGCCATTCTCATAAACTTGTACAAGAGCGTGTACACGGCTCCTTATCCTCCCTTGCTTGGGATATACCGATTCTAGTGATTGATCCGGCCGACTAAAAACCACATGGTTTCCTATCTTCTTCTCATATGCTTGTTGTGCGGATTGGAATAACTCCATGGTCTCTTGTTGAGAAGCTTGGTATTTCTCGCTCTCTCGAAAGTGATCCTCCATGAAATTTTTCCTCTCATCATCCATGGCGTTTGATTGGTATGATGAGGAGGAATCTTGATTCATCCACCAATCCGTATTGAAGCTATTCCCATGAGTCTCGTAGCTCAGCCCTTGATATTCTGTGAAGAAATCCATAGAATCCTGAAACAAAAGAAACAAAAACTACCAAAGAAGTAAAAAAGAACTAAAAGACTAAAAACAACTAAAAGACTAAAAATTAATAAAAACCTACAAAGAAAAATTAATTGATTCAACAATCGCTTTAATTCCCTGGCAACGGTGCCAATTTTGATGAGCCGTCGTTGGTACTCAACAAAATGATTGTTTTTAAATGTGTTCGTGTTGAAAACCAATTTCACCACTTAGATGTAAAATTAGTAAAGTGGCAAGTAGGATTCGTTCCACAGGGAATTAGAGTAATTATTGAATAAATTAACAATTCCTATATGCGATAAAATAAAACATAAGCAATGGATGGTTGTATGGTTTGTCAAGCCATCAAACATACATGTAAAATAAACCTAATAAACCTAATAAAATAGATAGAAATCTAGATCAGAGGTATATGGAATAAACAATTAATGGAATCGCTAGGGAATTAATGGGATCGCACGTGGATTACAGGGAGTGCTTCTCAAGCTACCTTAGTGAACCAACCTCATAAATGTTAACCAATTAATTTCTAGGATGTGTTTAGACCATTACTATGAACCCTAAACAACTTCCCACCGCAATGCCTAACCGATTAAGGAGAAGGGATCACAGCGGGATCGGTTTGTTACAATTAACGGTTTAGATAATCACGGTTGATATACCCTCCGACGATCTATCCTAGTCACTATGTTCTCAATCCATCAAGGCTGTCAATCCAATCAAGATTATATAACAAATTATCATAAGCAAGAGTATAATCAACTAGTGGATATACATGTCAATCATATAATGCATAGAATCTAATTATAAAATGAATATAACACAAATAGAGATTAAATATATATTAAAGCTTAAGCAAAACCCAATCCAAATGCTCTCACATAAAAATCCCTAGAAAGGGGGTTTAATTACACATGTTATAGTCAAAGGGAAGGCAAGTAAAAGATTAGGAAATCACCCTTAGGTCTCCTTTTGTAAGCTTGATCCTTTCCTTGCATTTGAAGTTCCTTGTGCAAAGACTGGATGATGAGGTTGTGTCTAGATAGGTGGAGTCAAATGGGAAGTGACTAAGGAGATATGTGGAGAAGATGGGAAGAATAGGAATGATTTGGGGAAGGTAATCTAGATATTTAACTTAGGTAGAAGAGAAATTGAGGGATTAGGAATGGTAGAAAGGAGGTTTCTTGGTTGTCAAGAATGGCCAAGAGTTGTTTAAAAGAGGAAAATAGTGATGAATTTATAGGATTTTCAAATTAGGTCTCGGGTGGAAAATTACCAAAACACCCTCCTATATGGCAAATTACCATTTAGTCCATAAGAGGGGTGCATACTATAATTTGCACACCCAATCAAAACTGAACAGAGAGATTTCACTATATGTTCAATGGCGACGAAGGTGGCGACCTAAATGGCGATCTCATCAGGTGTGGAAATCAACACTCTGTCACCATGGCGACAAAATAGGCATAAGTGGCGACATAGGCGTGATGGAGGCGTGGGTTGCGTGGCCGAGATTCTGGCCGATTGGGCAGCCGGAATTGCTACTAATGGTGAGCAGGCGATCTCATCGTGATTTTGGGTCAAAAATCGACCGACGGTAGGTCAGTTTTGGTCGATTTTCTATGGCCTAGGGTTTACAAGCCCCCATGGCTACACATGTGAGCAGAAGGAAGGAGAAGGTGAATAGGAGATAGGGGTGCAATTAGAACTGAATTGGGGTGCATGCAGCATGCCTCCTTTGTCTCATATGGGGGTGCACTCGGCAATAAAATGGGGTGCAAACAGCCTCTTCTTTTTGTCTTCATTGGGGGCCGTTTAGAAATAGGCTGGGGTGCGTTTAGAGGCCCACGCCTCAAAAATGCACCATTTCATTAATTGTGGCCTACTTGGGGTGCGTTTAGAACTGGGTCGCGGTTCATTCAGAACCCCACTACCCCTCCTAATGACGTGGCGCTCTTGATGGATTCGCCTGGCAATTTACGGACAGCCCCCTGACTTCTTCTAAAATTACATAAAATCCAATCTTCCTTCAATAATTACTCTTTTGCCCCTATTTCTCCAATATTACTTCAATGCCCCTGAACTCTGTAAATACCTGAAAACACTTAATTTACACTATTAAATCATGGGATAATGCCTAAGAATCAAGCAAAAGGAGAAGGAAATGAGGGCCAAAATCATACCAATTTTGGTCCGATCACATTGCCTAGAAATGCTCGAAAAGACACCACCAGGTACTGAAGGTTTCACGAGGACCATGACTATGACACCTCGAAGTGCTACCAACTCAAAACACATTGAGAGCCTAATCGGGGAGGGGCATCTCAAAGAATATGTGCTCAATCGAGAAGAAGCAGTATATATGGACAAGCATGCAAATAAGTAAGTACGGAGAGACAGCTCAGAAAGAACCAATCGAAACACATGAAGTTCGCGGGATAACCCCATCAACATGATTTACGGGGGTCCCTTAACAAGCACCAGCAATAGGAATAGGAGGTCTGAGATTTGTGAGCTAATTGATGGCAAGAAAAGCCATAATGTCTACCTCATCTAGAAAGACTCCAAGAAACCTCGTCAAGAGTGGTGTCCTGCTGTTTTCTCTATAGAAGACATAGGAGGCGTGGACGCAAGGCCAAATGATGCCATTAGTATGGAAGTGCAAATAAGGCACCGAGATGTCTGTATAGTCATAGTAGACAATGGTAGCTCAGCAAATATCCTGCACCTCGCCGTTTATGAACAGTTAGGCCATGATCACCACGATCTGGAGGCTTTCGATACCCCATTGAAAGGATTTTATGGAGTTAAGATCCGCCCCGTAGGGCTCGTGTAACTTCTGGTCAATATAAAAAAGAACCATGATGCATTACAAGTTCAATTTTGTGGTAGTGGACCTACCCCTCTGGCTTTTCAATGCATTATTAGGAAGACCTTTTCGTAACAAGATCCAGGCAGTTACGATCAAGTACTGCCTTAAGGTCAAGTTTCCAACTAAATACGGCGTGGGCGTGGGCGTAGGCGTGGGCGTGGGCGAGGTCAAGGGTGACTAGGAAATGGCTAGGTGGATGAATCTATTGGTATTCAAAGATCGCAAGGTACCAGACTCACGAGAAGTATGGAAGGAGCAGTCAATGAAGGAAGGCTGAGATCAACTAGAAGGTACTTTTTGCAAGCAGCAAGGGGGTCGTTGGGCACAACATTATTGCCTATTTTTATTTTTATTTTACTTTTTTTCATGATATGTTTCATTGTTTTATATCTTGTTCTCCTTGAGGAACTTGGGTCCCTGGTACTTCAAATAATTAATCCAATAAAGCTTCTTGCAAATTAAAGATTTTCAATTTCACCAACAAGGCAAAAAGAGGACTCTAACCTCTAGCAAAAACAACTTGCGTAATCACTAAAAGCAAGCTTGTAAAAGCCTGGCGAGACAACAACCTTGCCTTAACCATCAGCGCATCAGCTCCAACACCTCGCTACGTTAAAGATTGGGCAGCACCTAGATAACACGTGTGAGTAACGTTAAAGACCAAGACTTACCCGGGATAAAGCGACGCCGACCTCGCTGTTAGGATTATGCTCAATAGGAAGAGTGTAATATTGTAATTAACAATCTTTTTCATATTAATAAAGTGATTTCTGGTTTAACAAATCGTATAGCATTTATAGTTTAATATTATAATTGTCAAAGTAAATAATCATAAGGTCTAAAGACTATGAGAAAAGAAGAATTGTTCGTACATCTGGATATGTATGTGGTAGACACAATTCTTTAGTTAGTCTTGAATAATGTTCGCAACTTAAGTTAAAGGTTGGGCACCTTTATCTTGTTAAAGTTGTAGAATTCTTTTGCTAGCATTTGAGTGGGATCAAATTAGATATGATGAGTCTAAAATCATCGGAGTGTCTTCGAGCAAAAGGATCTAGTGCACTGGGTGCATTGAACTGGGTCACAATGAAAAGCTTTATTTAGAACCGTCAATAGATAATAGTCTTTTCATTATCAGGACAATCAGAGAGTCTATCTTAATCCTGAGATAAATGATGGACTTATGGTTGCAAGTGATATCATTTGAGTTATCAATGAGTACGATTATATCGCATAGTCTATCCTCGATAGTTTGGTGATATTCATTTGTTAATCGATAGAGGACTTCATTTATAGATATGGACATCGTGGCTCCATTTATTAAATGAGAGTATAATATCATCACATGGATGTTTTGAGGTAATTGGATATTAAATCTCAACGTTGAGTTTTCGATAGTGTCTATTGAAAACATGGCTTCTGGACAAGTCAAAATATCCAAGTTCAAAACGTGGTCATATGAGTAAATATGGTAACTTGGAGAGTTATAGGCGGTCTATGAACTCTTGGCAATTACTGATATTAATCACGAGGATACACTATCTCCAATATGATTGTCTAGGGTATAAATGAGGAGCATCTTCCTTTTCTATCTTTATTTAAGAGTTCAGTTTTAGCTCTTTAGTGGAATGAGTTAAAATTAATGGATCGGACCTAAGTGAGTCATTTGTTGATTGTGATTAGGTTATGTCTATTGAAGCTTAAATTTAGATGGCCCGCCAAGATCCCCAATCCACACGGACTTGCATGGATCACTTGATATATTCTACCGGACCAATTTAAGGGTCCATCTAGAATTGCATTTAATATATTAAGAATATAATTTGCACATTATTTTAGTAATGGGCTGCTCAATTATATTAATATATTAATGAAAGGCATGTGGGCTTGTTTCTTTTAGTAAGAATGGGTCTGGTTCACATGTGGGCTTTTTATTTAAAGTCCAATGGATTAAATGAAATAAGAAAATAATATTTGGCCCATTTATTCTAAGTGGGGCGGCAAGGGTTAATTTTAACCTAATATATTATTTTGTTTCATTGTTTTAATTAAATAAGAATTAATTAATTTATTAATTAATTGTTTAATTAAGAAACAAATCTTTTCTGATCAGGAAATATATTTCCTAAAAGTAAAAGTAAAAGACTTGTTTGATAAGGAAATAAATAATTAGTTTTATTTATTTAATCAAATAAGAAGTCTTTTTTATTTAGTCAAATAAAAGAATAAAAGATTTATGAATTAAATTAGGGTTTGAAGTCTTAAACTAGATGGGAATTAGGGTGCAACACAAACTCTTATAAGCTTGTAAGTTGCGGCAACCCTAGTCCATTTAGGGTAGAGAATTCGGCAACCCTAAAAGAAAGAAGAGAAGAAAGTTTGGCAACCTATATATACACACTTATAGAATTCGGCCACTCTAAGGCTTGGTGCTTGAGATTCTATTTTTTCTTCTTCTTCTCAATTCATAGAAAGATTTTATTCTACTAAAACATAAAAGAGTGTTAGATTATTCTTTGATGGTACACTAATTGCTTGTTCATCAATAAGCTTGTGTGTACAACATCGATTTAGGTTCACGCGAGTTTCGATCACTAGATTGAGAACTCAAAAGTGACCGGAATAATCTTAGACATTCTTTTGATTGTTTTTGTGACTAACAAAGAAAAGAAAAGTTTGTTTGTCCATTCACAGGTTTGCAATTCAAAGAAAAGGGAGACCACGCTCCTAGGTGATCCACGTTCGTGCTAGGATTGAAGATCTTGCGGATTACCATCGACGTAAGTCAATCGGATCACGCGACAAAAGGTATTATTCTTTTGTTAGATAATATATATGTTTAATTGATTAAAGGGTTTAAGGTTCATAAAAGGAAAATTTTTTTAAAAGTCACTAAATCTATTTTTAGTCTCGCTTCCGCTGCGTGTACTACGGTATTTTTCCCTACAATTGGTATCAGAGCCTAGGTTGAACCCTTCTAATTAATTAACGTATATATACGTGGATCTATTTCTTTTTATTGTGATTATGCATGTTTAGAAAGAGATGGCACTCTAGGTATTCGAATATATAATTACATGTGGATGTATGGATTTATATATGTTTATGTGGATTGTTATTGCTCGATTTTGGTCCTAGATTTTCAATGTAATTTTTGTTATGGAATTGTAACAAGAAGGGTGGTCTATCATCGCCATAATTCCTTCTTGGTAGTTGTTAGGTTTTATTATTTTTTTATATATAGGTGCAGTATTTTTTATTATACTACTGCAGTTTTTTTTATTTTTATTATGTGCAGTTTTTGTTTGTAAAAAGTACTGCAGTGATTAAAAAAAAAAAAATACTACAGTATTTTATTTGTTTAAATACTGCCGTAATATATTTAGGTGTTGAAGATTCGAAGACACGAAGAAAAACGAAGCGACCGGAACTGAGAACGAGCACCGTGCGCACCCTAGGAGTGGATTGGGCTGCGCATGGCAAGCCCAAGCTTGGTGGGCTGCGCACGGCAGCCCTGGGAGTCTTCATGGGCTGCGCACAGCAGCCCCTTTGTGGGGTTGTGGGTTGTGCACGCCCATGGGGTTGGGCCGAAGGATGAGCGTATGGTTGATGGGCCACTTGAAGATCTTGTATTCCTAAACAATTGTAATTTACTTGTTTTTCTAGGATGGGCCAAAATTGTTGCTATTTAATTTTTGCTTAAATATTACAATATTTGTTATTGTATGATAACATGACATATAGAATAGGAGTGCCACTTATATATCTCTTTTGGTATGAACATGCATTGAATGATTTAGGTATCTAAATTGGCATCTAGATAACTTGGTAAATCATTCTTTGGGATTTAATCACACGCCTTAAATAATTGAGTGGGAGAAGGTGTTTTTGTAACACCTATGGCCTCCAAGGTTAGTTGAGCTTTATTATTTATTGGTAATCCCCCCAAGGGCGTCCATGAATGGAATTTAGCAATATACTCCCTTACAAGGATAGACTAGACAATGGACTCAAACGAGATCTACTCCCCAAGGAGGGATTTTCGTGAGAGAAAATTGAGGGTCGATATCTTGGTAACACACTCAATGTAATTTTATTGATATCCTCCCAAGAGTTCTTGTCAATAAAATTGCAAGGCTAAAATTGAAAACGCTGGTTGTTATGTTAACAATTAGGTGGGACCTAGTCTAACTAGTAAATGGTGCGAACTCCCAAAGGAGGCGTAACATTTATGGGTGTTGGATCACCGTTGAATTTTATGATTGAGTTATTTATTTAATTCAAGATAAATATTTAAAAGTGCTTTATCATGATTATTTACTTATATATGTTTTGTTTTATTCAGAAATCATGACCCCATCACTTATAAACATCCTGAAAGACAACACTTTAACTGGAGATAATTATGTCACATGGAAAAGGAAAATTGGGTTGTTGCTGCAAAATGAAAAACATAAGTTTGTTCTAACTACTCCTAAACCACCTGCTCCTAATAATGAATCTAGCATAATGTATAGAGATGAGTATGAGCAGTGGAAGACTTCAAATGATATGGCAAAATGTTACATTATGGCCACTATCTCCGACGTGTTGCAACAGCAGCATGAAGGAATGGAGTCCGCTGCTGATATAATGATGTCTCTAGAGGAGATGTTTGCTATGAAGTCCAGGACGACTAAGAGAGAGGCAGTGACTGCTTTTATGAATCTTAGGATGAAACCTGGACAGGCTGTTAAGGATCACATGATGAAAGTCATAGCACATCTCAACATTGCTGAACTGCATGGCGCTGAGATAGATGGTGAGACAAAGATTGATATGGTTGTCAATTCATTGTCAGATTCCTTTGATCAGTTCAAATTGGACTACACTTTGAACAAAAAGGAATACACCTTACAAGGCCTGATGTAAGATGTTCAAAGTGCTGAAAAGATCCTTGTGAAAGGCAAAGGTCAAGAGATTCATATGGTTGGTAAAGTTGCTACTGTTAAGGCCAGTCAAAAGGTCAAGAAACAAAAGAAGAAAAACCAACTTGGGCCTACCAAGAAGGAGACCAAGAAAGTAACCAAGATCAAAGGGAAATGCTTCCTTTGTGGTGAAAAGGGACATTGGAAGAGAAATTGCCCAAAGTCCCAGAACAAGAAGGAAGAAGGTAATTTGAATTATCTTGAAACATGTTTTTTGGCTGATTCTACAGATTCTTGGATCATAGACTCAGGAGCCACTAATCATGTTTGTTATTCCTTGCAGGGGTTCCAAGAAAGGAGAAGGCTGAGTAAGAATGAAATCAATTTGTGCTTGGGCAACGGAACGTTAGTGTCTGCAAGTGCAGTGGGAGATATTAGAGTTTATTTGGATTCTAGAAGGCATTTAGATTTAATAGACGTTTATTATGTACCTCAATTCAAGAGGAATTTAATTTCAGTTTCTTGTTTAAATAAATTTGGATATTCAGTTACTTTTAATAAAGTTTTTATTATTAGTAAGAATGACAAAATTATTTGCCAAGGTACATTGGAAAACGGTCTATACTTTTTGCATAGAAATATCTCTCACTCGTTAGACACAGAAATAACGGAACCTAATCATAAAAGAGTAAAATTATCAACAGATGAAACCTACCTTTGGCATTTACGCTTAGGTCATATTAACCTTAATAGGATTAAAAGATTGGTATGTGACGGACCTTTAAGTGACTTAAAGGTTGATGATCTACCAACTTGTGAATCTTGTTTGGAAGGTAAAATAACCAAAAGGACGTTCTCTGCCAAAGGTGCAAGAGCCACTGAATGTTTAGGATTGATACACACTGATGTATGTGGACTTATGAGCATTCAAGCTAGAGGTGGATATGAGTACTTCATCACCTTCACAGATGATTACTCGAGATTTGGTTATGTGTATCTCATGCGACATAAGTCGGATGCTTTTGACATGTTCAAAGCATTCAAAGCTGAAGTGGAAAATCAGCTTGAGAAACACATAAAAATCTTGAGATCTGATCGTGGTGGAGAATATCTATCTGATGAGTTTCAGCAATATCTTATTGATAATGGGATAGTTTCTCAGTTTTCTGCACCAGGTACACCTCAACAGAATGGGGTAGCAGAAAGGAGAAATAGAACTCTTTTGGATATGGTTAGGTCTATGTTGAGTTATTCAACGCTTCCTATTTCTTTTTGGGGATATGCTTAACAAACTACTATATACATTCTAAACAATGTACCATCTAAGTCTGTTCCTAAAACACCGCATGAGTTATGGACTGGGCGCAAGCCTAGTTTACAACACTTAAGGATATTTGGTTGTCCTGCGCATGTGTTAAAAGGAAAGACAAAAAAGATGGAGTCCCATTCAGAAACATGTATATTTGTAGGGTATCCAAAAGAAACTAAAGGATATAATTTCTATAGTCCTTCAGATCTTAAAGTATTTGTTTCGACAAATGCTAAATTTCTGGAAAAGGACTATATGAATGATTTTGTGCCTAGAAATAGAATTGTCCTGAATGAGATGTCAGGAGATACAATTCCACGAGAGGTTACACAACCTAACCCAATTGTAAGTTCCGATCCAACACAAGGTCAACAACCTACCATTCCTCGTCGTAGTGGGAGGGTTAGAACACAACCCGAAAGATACATCGGTCTGGGAGAATCAGTGGAGAATCTCCCGGACGACGATGATCCCTATACGTACAAGGAAGCTATGGAGGATGTCGATAGTCACCATTGGCAAAAGGCAATGCAATCCGAGATTGAATCTATGTTCGATAACAAAGTCTGGTCCCTTGTAGACTTGCCTAAAGGGATAAAACCCATTGGGTGCAAGTGGGTATACAAGAGGAAAAGAGGTATGGATGGAAAGGTGGAAACCTTTAAAGCTAGATTGGTAGCTAAAGGGTATACACAGAAAGAAGGTATCGATTACGAGGAAACCTTCTCTCCTGTGGCCATGCTTAAATCCATTAGGATACTCTTATCCATTGCAGCAATCTAGAGATTTGGCAAATGGACGTCAAGACAGCTTTCCTAAATGGAAGTCTTAACGAAAGCATCTACATGATGCAACCAGAGGGATTCATTGAAAAGGGCCAAATGGATAAGGTATGCAAGTTGCAGAAATCCATATATGGATTAAAGCAAGCATCCAGATCCTGGAACATAAGGTTTGATCAAGCTGTCAAAGGTTTTGGATTTATTCAGAATCCTGACGAACCTTGTGTATACAAAAGGATTAAAGGCGACAAGTTGGTTTTCCTGATTCTTTATGTTGATGATATACTACTCATTGGAAACGATGTAGGTGTATTGACATCAGTAAAAGAATGGTTAGCAAAACAATTTGATATGAAGGACTTAGGAGAAGCAAGTTTTATTCTAGGTATCCAAGTAATAACGGATAGAAAGAATAGAACGATTGCATTATCCCAAGCTTCATACATAGACAAGATCTTGTCTAGGTTTTCCATGCAGGATTCCAAGAAAGGTATGTTACCTTTCAGACATGGAATCAAGCTTTCTAAGGAATAAGTTCCTAAGAATGAGCATGAAGAGCAATTCATGAGTAGAGTTCCATATGCCTCGGCAGTTGGAAGTCTCATGTATGCAATGCTCTGTACTAGACCAGATATTTGTTTTGCTGTTGGCATAGTTAGCAGGTTTCAATCGAAACCTGGTCCTGATCACTGGACGGTAGTCAAGCATATTTTCAAGTATCTCAAGAGAACGAGAGATAATATGCTTGTATACTCTGGAGGGGATTTGATTCCCGTTGGGTATACAGATTCTGATTTCCAATCAGATTCTGACTCCAGAAAATCCACATCAGGGGCTGTATTTACTATTGGAGGAGGAGCAGTCATATGGAGGAGTATCAAGCAATCTTGTATTGCTGATTCCACCATGGAAGCTGAGTATGTTGCTGCATGCGAGGCTGCCAAAGAGGCTGTTTGGCTCCGCCAATTCTTGATTGACTTGGAAGTGGTTCCTAGTGCGAATAAGCAGATCACTATCTACTGTGAGAACAGTGGAGCAATGGCTAATTCGAAAGAACCAAGAAGTCACAAGAGAGGTAAACACATTGAAAGAAAGTATCATCTTTTAAGGGAGATTGTTCAAAGAGGTGACGTGACGATTACCAAAATCGCGTCAACAGAAAATCTAGCGGATCCCTTCACAAAGGCTCTACCTCAGAAGAGTTTCGATGGGCATCTAAAGAACATGGGCATGAGAGATATGACACATTTTCTATAGCGCAAGTGGGAGATTGTTAGGATTATGCTCAATAGCAAGAGTGTAATATTGTAATTAACAATCTTTTTCATATTAATAAAGTGATTTCTGGTTTAACAAATCGTATAGCATTTATAGTTTAATATTATAATTGTCAAAGTAAATAATCATAAGGTCTAAAGACTATGAGAAAAGAAGAATTGTTCGTACATCTAGATATGTATGTGGTAGACACACTTGTTAAAGTTGTAGAATTCTTTTGCTAGCATTTGAGTGGGATCAAATGAGATATGATGAGTCTAAAATCATCGGAGTGTCTTCGAGCAAAAGGATCTAGTGCACTGGGTGCATTGAACTGGGTCACAATGAAAAGCTTTATCTAGAACCGTCAATAGATAATAGTCTTTTCATTATCAGGACAATCGGAGAGTCTATCTTAATCCTGAGATAAATGATGGACTTATGGTTGCAAGTGATATCATTTGAGTTATCAATGAGTACGATTATATCGCATAGTCTATCCTCGATAGTTTGGTGATATTCATTTGTTAATCGATAAAGGACTTCATTTATAGATATGGACATCGTGGCTCCATTTATTAAATGAGAGTATAATATCATCATATGGATGTTTTGAGGTAATTGGATATTAAATCTCAACGTTGAGTTTTCGATAGTGTCTATTGAAAACATGGCTTCTAGACAAGTCAAAATATCCAAGTTCAAAACGTGGTCATATGAGTAAATATGGTAACTTGGAGAGTTATAGGCGGTCTATGAACTCTTGGCGATTACTGATATTAATCACGAGGATACACTATCTCCAATATGATTGTCTAGGGTATGAATGAGGAGCATCTTCCTTTTCTATCTTTATTTAAGAGTTCAGTTTTAGCTCTTTAGTGGAATGAGTTAAAATTAATGGATCGGACCTAAGTGAGTCATTTGTTGATTGTGATTAGGTTATGTCTATTGAAGCTTAAATTTAGATGGCCCGCCAAGATCCCCAATCCACACGGACTTGCATGGATCACTTGATATATTCTACCGGACCAATTTAAGGGTCCATCTAGAATTGCATTTAATATATTAAGAATATAATTTGCACATTATTTTAGTAATGGGCTGCTCAATTATATTAATATATTAATGAAAGGCATGTGGGCTTGTTTCTTTTAGTAAGAATGGGTCTGGTTCACATGTGGGCTTTTTATTTAAAGTCCAATGGATTAAATGAAATAAGAAAATAATATTTGGCCCATTTATTCTAAGTGGGGCGGCAAGGGTTAATTTTAACCTAATATATTATTTTGTTTCATTGTTTTAATTAAATAAGAATTAATTAATTTATTAATTAATTGTTTAATTAAGAAACAAATCTTTTCTGATCAGGAAATATATTTCCTAAAAGTAAAAGTAAAAGACTTGTTTGATAAGGAAATAAATAATTAGTTTTATTTATTTAATCAAATAAGAAGTCTTTTTTATTTAGTCAAATAAAAGAATAAAAGATTTATGAATTAAATTAGGGTTTGAAGTCTTAAACTAGATGGGAATTAGGGTGCAACACAAACTCTTATAAGCTTGTAAGTTGCGGCAACCCTAGTCCATTTAGGGTAGAGAATTCGGCAACCCTAAAAGAAAGAAGAGAAGAAAGTTTGGCAACCTATATATACACACTTATAGAATTCGGCCACTCTAAGGCTTGGTGCTTGAGATTCTATTTTTTCTTCTTCTTCTCAATTCATAGAAAGATTTTATTCTACTAAAACATAAAAGAGTGTTAGATTATTCTTTGATGGTACACTAATTGCTTGTTCATCAATAAGCTTGTGTGTACAACATCGATTTAGGTTCACGCGAGTTTCGATCACTAGATTGAGAACTCAAAAGTGATCGGAATAATCTTAGACATTCTTTTGATTGTTTTTGTGACTAACAAAGAAAAGAAAAGTTTGTTTGTCCATTCACAGGTTTGCAATTCAAAGAAAAGGGAGACCACGCTCCTAGGTGATCCACGTTCATGCTAGGATTGAAGATCTTGCGGATTACCATCGACGTAAGTCAATCGGATCACGCGACAAAAGTTATTATTCTTTTGTTAGATAATATATATGTTTAATTGATTAAAGGGTTTAAGGTTCATAAAAGGAAAAATTTTTAAAAGTCACTAAATCTATTTTTAGTCTCGCTTCCGCTGCGTGTACTACGGTATTTTTCCCTACACTCGCTACGTCAAAGACTAGGAAGCCTCCAGATAACATGTGCGAGTAGCATTAAAGACCAGGACTTACCCCGAGATAATGCGTTGCCGACTTTAATTCGGCCACCTTGCTATGTTAAAGACTGGACAACACCCAGATAACACGTGCGAGTAGTGTTAAAAACCAGGACCTACCCCGGGATAAAGCACCGCCGACTCGATCTGTGCTAAGCACCATCAGTAATCTGGGAACAGATAAGCTTGCTTTTTATGTCGTTACCAAATTGCGATTATCAAAAGATTATTTATATTTAAAAGTTCCTATGCAATGTGCTCTAACTATCAAAAGACTAGTAAAGCGACAAGCGAGGGTATCGTTCCGCAAGGAGGTGGTATCCTTCAACCATTTCGAGTTTTAGAGTTTATTGAAAGGATGTAAATAGAAATGCGGATGTGGCAAGAATGGTGTGTGTGAGATGTATACATATTGCGGTGTGGTGTGTGTGGAATTGTAAAGAAAAGAATGCAAATAAAAACAAAGAGAATATGGAGGGGTAAGAATGGTGTTTAAAGAGACAAATAATAAAAGGGTGGCTTGAAGAGATGTAGGATTGTGGTCATACAAGGTAATTATGCTCACCATACATAAATGCACACCTAGTGGGTTGTTAGACAATTAAGTTCATCCAATTCAAGTTAAAGGCTCGTTCTCACGATTAAGGAGTTCCGAAACCAAATAATTCATTGATTAAGGAAACCAAATTCTATTCTCACTCCCCAAAGGTCATGGAAGAGCGTGTGTCTTAAGGCCAAAGACTCATTAAGCTCATGAACATGTAGCCAAAACATATTCTAGCACAGCCATGCATAAAACAAGTTTCATCCATTCTTTTAGAGCTAAGTGGTCAAGACTATACCCGGAAGGTCATCCATGGAGGTACGATCCTAACCCACATACACTCAAACCTATCTAACAAAGTATTTCGACCTTCCATCAACATACACATATAAATAGGATATTTGATTATAACTACTCCTACATTTAAGTTAATCTACTCCTAATCCCATCCATGAACACATATTAATTTTCAATCTCCACACACATGCATATCAAGATAAGAGATTATGCAATAATAACAAAAATAAATCAAAACCCAAATGGATTTATAAAAAATCATCACATAAATGAGCACAATATAGGTTTACAAATATTTCCCAAGTGGGGTTACACATTTAGAAAACAAGAAATACAAAGAGAAGAATTTAAAGGAGACAACCATTGAAGATGTGGCTTTCTCCAAGAGCTCCATGCTTGCTAGCTCGAATTTGGTACAAGTCCTCTTATTTCTCCTCTCCGAATGTGGTAAAGGATGTGTAGAAAGTGGTGGTGGTAAGCTTCCCATGGAGGAGAACCTCTATGGGAGTTTTGAAAGTTTCTCTCTCTCTCTTGATTTGGTGAAAAGATGAAGATGAAGTGAAGAGAGGTGAAGAATTTCATGGATATTCTCTGAAAGAAAAGGCAAAGAGGTGAATTTATAGTTAGGGTAAGTATGGGGACGAATTTGGGCTTGAAAGGACAAGTTTGCCCTTCTGAAATAGCTTGAAAACCAATCCTTCACTATGCTGGCAACGGAAGGTCGCCCCCAAGTTCGCTGTTGGTAGGGGCGACCACCATGGGGGTGAATTTCACTGGAATTTTTTAGCCTTGAGCACCATTACGGAAACGAGCATAACTCCTTTTAGAAAACCTGGAATCATATTTCGTAAAAACTGATGGAAAGTAGACTTCCAAGGATTTACGAATATATATAGAGCTCAGTGTGGTTTGATCTAAGGAGGGAGATATGGCCCCCAAAAGTTGGGTTTTCTGCACAGCTCTCTACCGCGGTAGTGTTTCCAGCCTCGCGCACCGTTACAAAAATAGGCATAACTCCCTCTAGAAAACCCAGAATCATGATCCACAAAAACCGTTGGAAAGTAGACTTCCAAGGATTTTCAAAAATATATGGAAGCAAACCCATTTCGATATGAGGAGGGAGATATGGACCCCAAAATTTATGTGTTCTGCATGGGCATCTGCAATGTCAGCCCATTAACCTTTGGAAAACATAGTTGACCAGTGACGCGGTCTCAATGTCGCGTTCTAGCTCAATGGCGGATCCACCGCGAGACAATGGTTTTGCTTGCCATGATTGACCATGAATCACGCCACGGTTTGGGTCAACGGCAAGGCTGCGACAACTCTGTATGGCTTCCATTCTTGACTTCTTTTTGCTCATTTTAGTTTCCCAAACTTGACTTTAAGCTCAAAAACTTTTTGTAAGGAATATGTACCTACACATGGCTCACAAAACACATTATATACAAAAATACACTCGAAAACGAGAAAAAAAGTTAGGAAATGGGGCCCTCAAATAGGTATATAAATCGTCCAATCAAGCACCTCACTACTTTAAAGACTGGTAGCACACAAATAACATGTGCGGGTAGCGTTATAGACCAGGACTTACCTCGGGATAAAATGCTGCCGACTTGATCTATGCTAAGCACCATCAGTAATCCGGCAACATCGCTACATTACAGACTGTGTAAGTTCCTCATATTTTGATTGGATTATTTCGTTGACAAACCACATTTGGGGTTTAAATTGTAAGGGTAGACTAGGCCTTCATTTTGCATGTTTGAGCTTCAAAGGCACTCAGCACATCAATGGTATATCACTTGTGCTTAACTCTTGAAGAGATTAGTTGCACACACACACACACACACACACTCTTCTTCATGCATGCTTTGTTCATCTTGCATTTGTATTTCAATTCATATATGTGGGCTTTCCTTACACTTCTCACACGTTCACTTCATTGTTAGATCTAAATATGGTTTTGTGTGGTGTAATTCGTTTCCCGATGTTTGATCGGAAACGTCCATGCATGCATAATTGTGTACGTCTTTTGTGCGATGATCAACCACTTGAGAAGGCATCTTTTTCTCTTGATTTTTTCCATCAAAAGGTGGATTCAGCGGTTGGGAACCGTAGTTTGGAAGAGTTGTTTTCCTCTAGTGGATTCGACGGTTGGGAACCATCGTTTGGAACCGTAATTTCCTCCAGTGGTTAGGCAGGTGGTTTCGACGGTTGGGAACCGTTGATTGTCTCTAGAGGATTCAGCGGTTCATGTGTTCGGCGGTCACCAACTGTCGAATTGTCCGTTTTTTAGGAATTTTTGGTATTTCATAGCTGCTCATTTTTTGATCATATAAATACATCATCTTCTCTCCTTAGCCTTTTTAGAACTCATATTTTTAGATCCTAGTGAGAGAAAGAGTTCCCTTAGAGAGAGAAGCCCCAAGATTGATTCTTTATCTCTCCAAAACCTAAACCCATGAGCATCCAAGCATAGACATGCATCATTTCATCATGGGTCTTCTTCATTAAGTGACTTGTAAGTAGAACAAACTTCATCCTTCATTAATTGTTCTATCTACTCAAGATTTAGTCGTTATTGCATATTAATTGCAAAACTCATGCTTTAATTGCATATTCATATGAGTTATGACTTGATTTGGTTTTGTTTGTTGATAGCTTGCATTTAGGACATTATTGACCTCTAGCTAAGTCTCTATGCATTGCATCTAGACATTGATACTTAAGTTTCTTTGATTGCATTTATTGTCCTTACCATATTTTTTGTGACAACTTTTGTTGGATGGTTTTTGGTTGATGACTAGGTTTTAGATTTTCATATCTTTATCTTGTTAGGTCTTTATGAGCATTCATATAGAATTTGCTATCTAGGATTATACTTATTGACATCTTGAAATCTCTAGAAAAGCATTTAGTATTGCGTAGCATTATTTGTATATTAGAATATTGACATATAGTCACATAGGTTGTTTACCTCTTCTTTGAGAGTTAAGTCATATGGCTAAGTGGTTTAGTGCACAAGCAATTGGTTTAAAATCACTATAAAAGGCCCACGGGGTAGTAGTGGTGGGTAGTGACCGAGAATGGTGTGACTAGAGGTCTACCTAAGTTGTAAACATCATTACATATAATGGATTTAAGGACCATGTGTGGCTAGATGGATAACCCGTGAGTTTTGCCCAGTTTGAAGGTTTCTCACCTAAATCAATCATCGTGTTATTTATTGTTTTCCGCTCTTTAATTACATTGATTGTATTTGATTGTATTGGGATAATTTTGTATAATATTGACTAATCGAAAAATTGATAATAATTGATTAACAATCCATTCACCCCTTTAAGTTGTATTAGACATATCTTATTTAATTTCAGACTGGATTGCATCCAAGATAACATGCATGAGTTTACGTTAAAGACTAGGCATCACCCAAGATAACACGCTCAAATTCAACAAAGGAATGAAGACTGGGCAGCACCCAAGATACCACAGGCAAAAAACAACAATAAGGATTACCCTAGCATAAAACACTGCCGATCTTGTCCGGCCACTTCGCTACACCAGAAACTAGGTGACACCCAAGATAACATGACTCACGAGAAAAATAAGCACATAAGCACCAAAAAAAGGGAAGCGAGTAATCGACCTCGTCTGATGCAAGAGGCTCAAATGACATGTTAGATTCTCCAGCGAGGATGGGTCAAAGAATATACGCAAAAAGACCATGATGGGTATATTTTATATCATAATTATAACCCTTAATTTGGATTGGATTTGTTAGCTACTTGATTTATCTATTTTTCGTTTAATTAGAGTTATTTTTTTGTGTTTTTAGATGAAATAGCGTGGAACTTGGAAAATAATCAATAAGATGTGGCCTTATTTCAATTGATTGAATATTTGAAGGCCCAAGCCCAAGAGTCCGGCCCAAGTGAAGTTCAAGTCGAAGCAAAATAAAAGAGGAGACAAGATCGCGTGAGGCAATCAAGAGCAAAGTCAGGTGGGCCTAATTCGAGTGCATGAATTTTAAAGGCCCAATAAAAGATTGATGGCCCAATCTCTCATTAAAATCAGAAGTGGGCCGTATGGACAATAAATCAAGACTTTTTATTTTCTGCAAGTACTCATGTGATGTAGTCAACAAACGAAATCACGTGGCCTGTTGTTGTTAAAATAAACTAAAGGGAGCCGATATTGACAGCCATACATATGATAAGCACACCTATATTTTAATAAAAATTTTAATTACTAAAATATCCCAACAGGAATTTACCAATAAGGACAAATTAGTTTAATTAAAAATCAACAAAATACTATTTACACATATTAATTACACCCATATCTTTAACTATATCACTTTATTCAAATCTCATTCATCAATTTCTAGTTTTCTTATGCTTACTTCTCGTGTTTTATAATGACTACAAAGTTTTTGAGAGAGAAGGAATTAAATTGGTGATTGATGATATTTCATATGATTTTGTAAAAGGAGCTACCATTGATTACGTTGAGGAGCTAATCCGTTCTACATTCGTGGTAAGCTTTCTACCTCCAGTGTTACCTTTTTACGTGTATATTCCATTAAATATCCTCTTTTTTCTTTTCTTTTTTTTTTTTTTTTTTTGAGGTCAACCCTTAGCATGTAAGTATTGCCTATTTTAGGTCCATAGACTCCTAGGAAATGCCTAGACTATATTTTTTAGGGCCTACACCATGTCCATACAACACATAGATTGGTGCTGCTTTCCGAGATCACTTCAATGTGTTGTTATTTGGGTTGTAAAAAAAAATAATGATCTGCATCAGGTTTTGCGTTTTGATTTTGTCATTATAAGGTCACATTCAAATTCAAATCCCTGGTTCAAGGTTTAGATTCACAGTAGAGGAAACAAGCTATAATGATTGGTTTAGGTTAGCTACACGTATTGTGGTCGATCGCCACCAGAATTCTGTTTGAATATGCTTAGAGTTCGAAGAAGACTATTAACTGTTTTAAGCAGATTTGTATGCACATTATGGTGCTGCAGATCTACCACTAGATGTGTTTCGCCTATCAAATTCTTTATAACCAAAGGCTATGCAGTTTACTTTATTGATCACTATATATAACTGTGTTTATTTTTTTGGATATGATAAAATCCATGTGTACAGCTTCTGCTATCCAACAACTGTATTTATATTGTATATGCTTAAGTATTCACACTTCTCTGATATTCTCAAAACACATATTAATTATTTCTTGAACAAGTTTCAAACTTTAAGATCAAGTGAAAACAAGCCCCAGACACTGGGAGAACAGCATTACTAGCACAAAATAGGAAAAATATTAAGGGAAAACAAGCATGATTGATTTCCATGAACTTTGGTGCTTGGCAATCAAATTAATTTACTACTGCGTAATTGAATTATTTACAATTGAAGATTTAAGAGAAAAGGAGGTCAGTTGTTTGTGGGATAGAGTCCAATTTCTAACCTCTGTGTGGGACTCCATTTCCAAAGATTTGTAAAGACATCCTGCTACTCTATTCACTTAAATTGGGATGGGTTTGTAGCTTAATTGTGTTTTTATAGAGAGATGGAAATACTAGTTAGAATTGTAAAACTGGGTGTGTTAATAACTTATGAGGGTTTATAAATAAATTATAGTAAACATTTAAATAAGGGTACTATTGGCATTAAGATGGGTGTTTCTAGTAATGTTTTAATTTTAAATTTTAGACATGGGTGTACTTATAAATATAGGTGCGGTTATCATTTTTATGGGTGTCAATATCCGTACCCTAAACTAAATTGAGTTTGAAGAGACCGACTTATAGAGGAGATATAAAATCCCCCTTTGTGCGTCGAATTGAAGACAGTTCTTAGAGGAGGCGTGGAGCAGCTTTGGTCTGCGAAGGAGGATTTTGAAGGCGAAGCTTTAATGCGATTTTCGGGTTCTATTGCTATTTTAGTTTTAATGTCTTTCCGTATTATGGAATAATTTTCAAATATTTTTATTGATTCCCAAATATTGTTATTTAATGTCTATGGTTTACACTTCTATTTGATTTTTAAATATAAAACCCTTTCATCTCTAATATCATATATTTTGATAGTTAGGTATATATTTTAATCAATGCATGGTTTTGTAACGTCAATTATAATTCATTTGATTCTCTGTTTTTCATTAATCTGGATACATACAATGTTTAGGAATTGTATTTTGAAATGAAGGAAAACCAATTTAAGATTTTGATTAATTTTCTTATTATTAAATTCATGGGTAGACAATAAATTGATTTTTAATTGTCATTCTAATTTGGGGAATTAATAAATTGTCAGGAAGTAATTGATTGCTTTCGACTTTATTTGCTTTTAGCTTAGTTTAATTTTAATTTTGATTCATCACATTCGGTTAACTAGGTTAGGATTAGATTAAATTTAGATTAGATTAGTTTCACAATCCTCATAGGATCGACCTCGTACTCGTATTAGCTATTCTACAATAGACTCGTGTGCTTGAGAGTATTTTTAAAATTTATCACAATAGGCCACATAGAACGTCAAAAGTTCATGAAGTGGCAAAATGAAAAGAAAAGGCATAACATAATAGCATAAATGAGAACTGATTTCATATTCAAAATGAGAGCAAAATTACAAGAAAAGGAGAAAGCCTATATAAGCTGGTTTTGCTCCACCGACGCATCATTAGGCAAGCGCGCAGAATTGTCCCCTCCAATGGGAGAGCTAGCCAGCATGTTGACATGTCTTGCATTCACTGGTTGCTTGCCATCATCTCTCTCACGGTCAAAGAGCACATAGTGATACCCAACATAAGGGCCCATGTCAAAATCTTCCAAGAAAGAAGAAGTGTCCTCGTTTTGGGCATAGAACATAGGGGCAGCGTACTCGCCAACCATTTCCAAGTGTATTGGCAAGGGCTCCACCTGAACTTGACGATAGTGAGCCTGTCAATTCTTCTGCTAATCATTGATAGAGCTCAGGGCCTTTCTCCATTCTTCCTCTGTGAAGCCCTTGAAGCAATTGACCGCCTTTTCTATGGCCCGTTGTTTGGTCAAATAAAATCATAGGCCACCTTCATCCCTTTATAATATTCACAATACATGAAAGCATCAAAGATGGGAGATCGCTTGTATCGATCCAAGACCCTAAGCTCCAACTCCACCATATCCTGCAGGAAAACATTATTCTGGGCAGAGCAATTCTCCCGCAACCTCTGAGCCTCATTTTTTGCATCTTCAGCTCGTTGTTCAGCATTTTACAGCAGATGTGTTAACCTGGTGAGTTCGCTCTTAGAATTGGCCTTCTCAATACACAGTTCAACAACTTGGGCCTGAATATCTACAATCTACGAAGTAAAAGACACTTTCTCCTCATTGTGTGAAATTAGCTTCGACATGACTTGTGAAAAAAAAGAAAAGGTAAAAATAAGATCTGAAATCCTACAACAGTGAATAGGATAAAGCAGAGAATTCTTACCATGGAAAATGTGTTGAAATAGCATTCTAGCCTCTAACTAAGGGAATCGATCCTTAGTTCCCAATAGGAACATGCATCTTTGAAAAGGCAGAAGTCATCGAAAAATGCGGCAATTAGATCTTCTACCGAGATACTGGGTTTCCTGCTCAAACTAGCTTCCCCGGTTCAAGCGTTAGGCACAGCCCTTTCCAGCTAACAAGGACTCACCTCAGTAGGATTGGCTAGAGGGCCAGTAGAGGTCGAATTCCCCCTAACTGGGACATTGTCTCTACCAAGGCTAATTCCTTCATCAATCTCTTCCCTTGGAGAAGAGGGCCCAGCGGCACAATTGATTCTTAAAGGTGCTAGAAGGGCCAAACTCCCAGAAGAGATACTCCTACTCTCTCTTTTTTTGGCTCGACGCCTAACTAAGGCTACATAAACCAGGTCGCTCCCTTCATCTTACAGAGCGAGTCAACGACAGAAGCCGCTAAACCCACGCGACCTGAGGAAACCAAGCAAGCATATGCGTTTTGCTTCCTTTCCTTTTCCTTCTCTCCTCGGTCAAGGACGATCAGTTTACCCAACGAGCCACTCGCAATGGAAAGGGTGGCCAGCCAGCCAGACCTTAAGGATTTATTCTTTTTCTTGGAGGGGGTTTTAACCTCCACAGATGTCTTGGACCCCTCATGAACCATTTTCTTTCTTTTATGCGGGCAAGCTCTACGTAAACCGGTGCTTCATGAAACACTAAAAAAAGGGAAAAATAGAAAAGGCTCTATCAACATACAAGAAATCATGACAAGCACATGAAAAGAGAGATTGCAAGGGGCACTCACATTGGGGGTGATCATTAGGAAGTCTAAGATTAATCTCCCTCTCTAAAAGTATAGTCTTAGTGAACATGACAAATGCGTACCTATCGCTTAATCAACAGGCAACCATCTTGGCCACCCTATGGACCTTATCGACCCACAGATCTCGTGGATCATTCATTCACATGGAATGCTTCATAAAATGGCAGGGGATGACTCCGCCGGGGTGCCGAGTGACAGGATCCTGGGCAACCTCCCTTCCCTAATTTCCTGCCATAAAGAATCAACTGTTCTTCCAAAACTTGTTCGAAGTAGGGAACCCACACAAAAACCCCTTCTTATCTTCAGTGGTTCCCACCTTGATATCGTTGATTTTCAACTTGGAGTTAGCATATTGCTACAGAATCTTTTCCGCTCCAACTAAAGTTAAAAAATAGGTTCCCCTATCGGAACCTTTAAGGACAAAAATGTTTTTGACCTCGCGAGAAGAGAGCATTGATTTGTTAATGGTCAACTGCAGCGAGCACAAGCTTAATAACTGTCGATACCCATTAGGTGCATATTGCATTGGTGAAATCTTCGTATTGCAAAGAAATCGGGCGATGTACGCTTGGGTGAGCAGAACCACGCCACATGCAAGCATAGACACATAAAAAGCAACTACCCCCTCTGGTGGGTTCCATGTGGTGCGACCTTCGGGCAAGATGAGCTCGATGGATTCTGGGATCTCGTAATACTTGCGATATTTGGCCAAGGCGGCCAAAGTCACTACATTGGTTTCACAATTGAAGGCACATGGGTCTTTCAGAGAAAATTGCATTTGATTCACCCTGTGCTCGTCGACATTGGAATCTGCCACCATTCCTTGGTCACTCAGTTTCGACGATTTTACCGATCTAGTCATGATGAAACAAAAGGGGAGGATTGAGAATAGAAAGGAAAATTTAAAAAGTGGGTAAGGAAAGATGAATGTTATTGACCAAAAGAAGCGAGGGTATGGATAAAGGCACAAAAGAGATAAAGTGAAGAAACAGAAGGCCTCTTAACTTATAAGTTTCAAAATGAAGGCACAAACGATGAAACACGTAGTCATTTCAAGAAAAGTTCGATTCATTTTTTCGAAATGCACAGAAGTCAAGAATTTGTCAAATCACAAAACGTGATGAAATATTAAATGGTGGTGGAATGACATCACGTTAAGCAAAATGACATATGTTTAGCATTTCGAATATTTGAAGGGTCAGTAATAAAAACGAAGTTATTTAGGTCACAAAATGGCCTATTAATGTAGCATTTAAAGCAAAGATGTCAATAAATCCACTTTGGAGAGCTGCTAACTCATCAAAAGAAGCAGCTCGTCATCAACCCTCCTCTCGGATTTAGGGGGAATTGTTTAGGCTAATCTTATTCAGTTTGACACGTCAACACGAGGTCTGGAATTCATGGACTTAAATCTCCAAGACACCAGGCCACGTCATCTCGATATGCCATACGCGACAACAACGATCTAATAGGCGAATAGAAAGTCGCCCATAGCAAGAACCTACTCGTTGGAGAACCCCTAAATGGGCAAATTGACACGAACTCGCCGCCTACTCAGCAAATACAAAGTGTCACAAATAACACAAGGTTTCAGCATATTTTTCACAATATTCAGCCCCAGATTAGGCAAGATGATCTCCAACTATCCAACAGTTGACGAATCGTGTAATAAATGTGAAGATTCAAAAGAATACTCCCACAAGGAATGAAGATCTTAACACCATCAATGTATGAAGACTCAATTCACTAAGAATCTTGCCTAGATATGATCCTCCTAGGATCTTGCCTAGTATTAGTCTTTTCTTGCACATGAAGGGTTAGGGCAGCACCCTAACCCCTATATAAACACATGTATCAAGCAAAAAAGAGAGAGGCAATGTAAGCCAAATATCGCATGTAAACTGTAATCATTCTTTCATAGTGAAGACTTCTCTTTCTCCATCGCCCAAAGCGACTGTGATTTTTCCCTATTTAGGGTTTCCACGTAAAAATCATGGTGTCTCTGTTATCTTTTATCAGTTATTTATATTTATTATTCATCTAATCAACTTGCTCGCATAACAAAACCACAATCGAGATCACAGTTCGTTGCTTGATCTAGACATCGATCATCCAGCGTATTGTTGACAAGGTTTATTCAAAAACCAACATCTACAGGTTCATTGATAAGTGGTTTCTCCTATATCCATTGAAATCAAGCCTTTTTGCTATAAATAAACAGGAATAGGATCATATCCTAACTTAAACTTTACCTAAGCTTTTGAGAATCCTATTACATGTAGCAATTGAAAGAATAAATGGTGGGGATTAATTTAATTAATATCTTGAAAAGAAAAAAACAAGTCAAAAACCCTATCGTTTATTCATTTAAACTACCAAAATATTTCTCTCTCCTATTATGCTTTCTTCTTTATTTTCCTATCCATATGCTTTTAAGCAAACACATGAATGACAAAGCTTTCAAGAATGGTGACCCTCTCGACAGAAAATTTCAATCCTAAGCATGGTTTCTCTCTCTATAACTCTCAATTTCTCTCTCTACATAAACATATATGAAGTTTCAGTTGGAGATTTTATCAATAACTTTTAATGTTTTAATTTATGTTTAAAGATAGATAGCTGAACAATTTAACTTTTCTGCACATATGATAATTATATAATTAAATATTGAAGAAAAAAACCAGTAAGAGACATGGAATGTGTAAAAAAAGGTTTTTCAAGTTCTGGAAGGCTGTGAAAGTGAAGGTCGCAAAAGAGTGCTTGGTGATGTAAGATGTTCGAGATAGAGAGACTGGTTGAGTGGTATGAACATCAATGATAATGGCAGAAATAGAGTTGCAAAATTGTTTACTGAAAACCCTAATCTCTGCAACAAAGATAATGACCAATCACAATTCCTGATGGCCAAATCCTAGAACTAGGCCCAAATTGCTGCAACAAAAACTCCAGAAGAACTTTTAAAAATTGCAGATGAAATGAGGAAGACAATGACTAATATTTCTCAAAAAGATTCAGACTCAAAATTATGAGGAGGATGACTTCCTCAGCAATGATGACCCCACTGAAGGCAATAGCTATACCCACCATCTAGGTGGTGACACCTTCGACCATGACTTATCACAATATCAGGGACTTTGACCCCATAGAGTTCATGAGACTTATCCTTAGAGAACGTGGAATCCATTATCAGCAATTATCATGACTCATCACCTATCAACAGTAATGATCATGACTCATCAATTATCAACCTTGTGACAAAAGATGACAAATAGTCGGCAGAAGAGGACAACCCAATAGTTCCAGCCATACCACTACTTAGAAACAGTTCAAATAGTATTATCCAGACAATCTATCATGCTCCAGCTGGAGTCCAATGCAAATAATCCAGATGTAATAATTATTTTTGTAACCATGGTTGAGTCAACCAAGGTTAGTTTATCTTGTGTCTAGAGTTAGCCTTCTTTTATAAGGATAGCTCTGGATTAGTTTAGGCGGGTTCAGTTTTCCTGATCTTCCCTCCCTTCTTTGTAATCCTCCCTCTCCTATTGTAACATTTCCTCTCCTGTGATCTTTCCTCTCTCTTTTGTAAAAATTCTGAATCCTCAATAAAGTGTGCGACTTATTTTATGTATATTCATTGTTCACCACTGCTGTCAGACTTATACTATTGTAGTAAGTATATTAATTCCTTAGATTAAATTATTTCTGTATCTTATTTGCTACTGTTCATTTCAATTGCATGTTTCTACTGTTTTTATATATTATCTTGTGTATACTATCATATTTGCTTGTTCTACGTTTTGGTATCAGAGCCTTGAGACTTGTTGAAGAAGAAGGGTTGATTTAGGTTAAAATTCTAGATGCAAAAGTCAGTAGTCACCAGAAGAGCCGTAAGCCAAGATAGCGCTAAGCAAACCTACAGACAGGCTGTGAGTAAAAACCTAGGTTTTAATCTGTGTTTAATATTTTTCTTCACCATGTCTACAAGTAGTTCTAAATCCAATATAGAACTTGATAAAGGAGATAGTATGTCAAGACAATCTATAGCAAACTATGAGATGACAAAGACTTAAGTGCATGTCAACTTCCTAATATCCAGAAATATAGTATTTATAAGAAAAGTGGAGTTTTAGACTTTAAGACTTTATTAGGACAAATCAATAAAGAAAACACAGGGTCCTAGGCCCACTATGAATCCCTCTATAGCCGGTATCAGGCCTGACTTATCACAGATTTGTGAATCATTATCACTATCTATCAGGGATTCTAAATCTAAGTCTTCATGAACTAGGACTTTGTTGTCAGATTCGGATTCTATTTCTTTGTTACTAGTATCTGGTTTGCTATCCTTAGTCTGGATCCGCTGGATAGGGAGTGTCTTGGAGTTTGTAAATCACTGCTAGTGGTAGGTGCGAATTGCCTATTAGATAAGGATCTTTCTATGGGTCTGAATGATATCAAGTCAATGTTCTTGACCAGTCTGATTATTCCCTAATAATAGGGATGATTGACAACATTGAAGACCCCATCTTTAAAGCCAATTTTATTAGACAAGTACAGCAAAAAATTACTAAAACACCTGCACAACCTACTAAGCCAGTAGAAGAAGATAAGCCAATAACCTCCTTTATTGTTCCAGATTTTGACCAAAATGTTTTACAAAAATTCCACAATACCCAAAGGAAAATTACCATTCCAGACCTCCAAAAAGAAATCCAAATCATTAAAAAAGAAATAAAAGACTTAAAAATCATTTATGTTCAAGTGATTTTAGTTATTGAAAACCAAGAATTTTGTTGTTGTAAAAAAAATAAAAATAAAAAGAAGTTTATCATGAATGATTAAGGCTATGTTTGGGATTGCTTTGCTTATGAAATAATCCGCATTTAGCTTAACTTAAGTGATAATCAGTTTATAAAATAAGTTGATAGGTGTTTGGTAAATTGACTTTATAAATAATCAATTTAAGAAAAAAGCAAGGAAAAATGTTTGGTAAACTTTAATTGATTATGGAAAATGACTAAAATTGATATAATTGTTAAAATGAAATATATTATTCAAAAAAAAATTACTACTTATTATTATTATTTTTTAAATTAAAAATACAAATATAAATCACAAAATATATATATATATAATTTTAAAATATATATTCTACTGAGTCAACTCGCTCATCTCAATACTAATTTGGTGAGTCAACTCGCTATCTCGATACCGAGTCAACTCACTCACTCAAACTTCTTCTTCATTAATGGAAACTCTGCAACTTTTGTTGATACCTGACCAAATCCACCACTATCTCCCGCTCCACCAAGAGCATCACCAACCTTCATCCCTTGCTGCCGACATCGTCTTCCTCGACGCCGATGACAAGTTTTGAAATCGCAAAATTGATGAGAGATTCAAATCTGAATTGATGATTTTTGGACCTTTGGTAGGGCCAATAACTCGAAGTCAATGAGATATGAAAATACAATACTTGCATGTGTCTAAACAACCTAGAGGGGGGGGGGTGAATGGGTTGTTAATCGATTATTACCAATTTTTCGATTAGTCAAAATTAATATATGAAACTCAATTCAACAAACAATAAAAAATCAAGTAAAGAATGCGGAAATAAATGAACACTTGATTTTTACATGGAAACTGTTGACGGTGATTTTTGATGGTTACCAAGTCAATGATTTGTTTTTGAACTACTGCAGTTTATGATTGAGTATAACTAAAGATTGAGAAGAAATAACAACCGATTACGTGGTAAAACTCCAAAGATCGGAGAAACATCCACGGGTTGTTGCTTTAGCAACAAAGTCAAATTCACTATGAAGAATGATTACAAGAAATATTACACTGTGATCCTCTCTCTCTCTCTATGTGCTACTTCTCTCGTACCCCCTGTTTGTGAATGGAGGGGGTATTTATACATGTTGTTTTTAGGGTTTTAAGATGGCCGCTAGGGTTTAGTGTTGTGGTCCCCAAGTCTCAAGCGGTTTCCTAGTCCTAATTAGATTATTTTTTCCTCTTTCGGCTGAGTCCAATTCTGGACGGGATTCTTTTTCCTTTATTCGCGGGAGAACTGCTTGTTTCCTTTTTAAACTCTAATGGTCCACATCGTTGCTTATTGTGGACATGCTGGTTGCTAATTATGATTGGTATATGAGTGTTGGTGACTGTCTTATTGTTTCCCGAGTATGTACACCCGAGTGTGCCCGAGTGTGCCCGAATGAGATCTGCTGCCCAAGCTGATCATCTTCGTTTGTGGTCGGACTACTTACTCTCTTTTCCGAGTAGGTTATCGTGGGGGTTTCTGCTCCATAAGTTGACTTATCTTAACTCCTGCTGGCCTGGCCTTCTATGGTGATGACGTGTCCTTCATGACTATTTTTACCTATAACAATACCCCCTTAAATATTTGAGCCGATCACGCTTAGTCAGGCCCTCTCGGGTCGAATATTTAACCTCAATACTTCTTTATAACTAGTCCTCATTTGTCGTTTTCTGTATTAATGTATCCTCGTTTGAATCAGAGCTTTAAATGACGTGTCTTAATTGCGACCGCACACATTCGATTCATCAATCATTTCAAATCTTTTTGACGGTGACGCTTCTGCTCTCCGACGGCTCATGATGTTCTCTTGCTGCCACTTGTCCCTTTTTGTTTGGCTGTGGTACGGTGCATTTATGGGACGTAACCTTTCTGCTTGCCTGTGCGCAGCCTACGTCATCAGCCCACGCCCCTCTGTTTTCCCGCTTTTTCTGCAGCCTCTCCTAGGGTTTTGGCATTTTTGAAATCGAGATGTCACCTATATATTCCGGCTTCGCTTTTACCTTTCCATTTTTATCTCTTCTTCCATTATCTTCGCGTGTTCTTCGAGAGAAACTTGCCTGTGTCTCTTGCTTCTCTGTGTGCTTCATTTTGTCTCCTAACCTGTTTTTCTAACCCTGCTTTTCTTGAGATTATTTGCTTCAACCCCCAGATTTTTCCTCGGAGACCCTTCTTCTGCAATCTGCATCGTCTTTGTTCTTCGCTATACCAAGGTTAGTCTTTATGGATTCTGAAGCTAGATACCGTCTTTTTACTGCTGGTATGATTGCTATTGAGCGAAATGATGCTTTCACTGCATCGGTTGTTCACAGGTTACTAGACGAGCCCCGTTTCGATCAGCCGTGCTATACTGACGCTGACATTTCTGGACTTTTTCCGGAAAGGCCTGCGACTTCTGAGGTTCCTCCTGCTTCAGAGATCCCTTCTGCTTCTACCAGTTCATCGCCACCTTACTCATACCAGCCCGAAGCTCGGTCGGATTCTTCTTCTTCTACTTGTACTGATATTCGCCCGAGCAGAAGACCAGGAAAAAGAATGAGTACTCGCAGAGTTTATAAGGACTCGCATTCTCAGGAGAGCCGAGTGGCGGCCCAAAGGATTATTGAGGATGACATTGAAGAGGAGCACAGGGCCGCTCGCATTCCCTTCTCTCCCGAGCATATATGCATTTATGATGTTGAGCCGAACGTGGTCGGCCTTGAAGAGGTGATGAAATATATGCGGCGGTTTGATTTGGACAGCGACAAGATTTCGCTGGTTCCAGCCGAGGGTCGGGCTGCATGGAACCCCCCGCCTGGCCATGTGGCAGTCTATGGGGCAATGCTCACTTGTGGCGTCACCCTCCATTTCCAGCCTTTCATCACACGGTTTCTGGCTGAGGCCCGACTTGCTCCGGCGCAGCTGACCCCGAATAGTTACCGTATTTTAATGTGCATGTGGCACATGTGGCATAGAATGAAGCGGCCACCTCCCACACCTCGCGAGATCCGTCATTTCTATTCGCTGAGGCCGGTGGGGAAGACCGGGATTTATTTCCTTCAGTCGTCTCAGCCCGAGTTATGGATCCCAAAAGATGTTGTGGTCAAGGGCGAGATCGAGCCGACCACGAAGGAGAAGATGAAGGGGTTTGTTTGGGGCTTCCCTACCTCAAACAAATTTTGGAAAAATAGTTAGTTTTTTGTGGGCAAGGACTGGGGCCAATCGATCAGCTTTGACTTGGATGGCACTCAGATGACTTACCGGGTTCCTCGGTACTTCTGTACGCCCCAATGGAACCATCTGACTTCAGCCTTTACCGACGAGGAGCTGAAGACTTTGGCTCGGGCAGCAGTCCGCCCCTTAGAGAAAAGAGGGAAACCCTATCTTTACAATGAGGGGAAGATGATTAAAGCCCGTCTCTTTCCTCAGATTTCTGCGCGCCGCAGACGCCGTAAGTTCATTTGTTGTATTTTTTTTTTTTTTTTTTTTTTGCATCCTAATTCTTAAATTTGTCTACTAACTCGAACTTTTTTTTTCTTTTGAAGTGTTTGAGGTAGACGTGGTCTGCGACGCCCTGGCCCGCCGAATGAAGGGCATTGTAGAGGCGAGCCGGAAAGCAGCCCTTCGTCAGCGAGACGCCGGGATAGCCCCTCCCGAAGAAGAATCGGATGGAAGTGCTCCTGAGAACCCTCCCGAGGGAGATGATGAGGGGGGAGTACCCGATTATGTGCCCGAGGAGACCCAAGGTCACGGGACGACTGCATGTTCTGCGGAGGCTGTGGGCGACCCGGAAGACTTTGGAGTAAGTAGGACCTCTCCTGACCAAGGCAATCAAGCAGGTCCTTCTTCCAAGGGGAAAGAGAAGGTGGGGGATCCCTCTGAGCCCGAGCAGGCAACTTTTCCCAGCGGATCCAGTTCTCCCCACTCTGCTGCACACATGCCAAACGTCACCTCTCAAGGTGTTGAAGCAGTTGGGGGACACTCGGGTGCGGTAGCTCCGGAGGTTTCGACTTCAGCCGAGCCAAATCCTTCTGCCTCGGAGATTCTAACTCCTGCTGATCCGATTTCCACCCCCGGAGGCAGCAACGTTGAAGCAGGGCAGCCTGGGAAGAGGAAAGCCTCGTTTTCTTCTGGTCGCCCTTACCCCAAGATTCCCCGAGTGGTTGCATACGTTGATTCTTCATCGGGCGATGAGGGGGAGGGTGATGTTGAAAAAGAGGCGGGCATGGTCCCTCCTGAGGAGCAGATCAGAGATAATGCTGGTGGTTCAACCGATTTGCCCAGGGCAGCCTCATCTGCCGGATTCCCTGAAGCTGGTGTAAGCGGTTTGGGCTCTTCTCCCCAGATCGATGATCCTACCCCCGAGACAATGCTAAGGGCCATGGCTTCAGGCCGAGCCTATATTGGGGAGGATCGCTGGAGTCATTTCCGGACCGGGACTGTATCTGACCGGCTCTGCAACTTTTTTAACAGTGCTTCCTACGTAAGTAACGCCTTAGTCTATGTATAATTTCGTATTCCTCCTCTTTTTACTTACTTCTATTTGCTATTGACCTGCTGTAGATGGTGGCCGAGATGTCCGGGGCTTGCCAAGCTGGCAAAGCCCAAGCGGAGCGAATAAGGAGGCTGGAAGCCCAATTGAAGGAGAGCGAAGATCATTGCTCTCGGGCTGAATTAGCTCGTCAAGAGGAGGCCAAGTCGAATCAGATGCTCCTGAATCAGTGCCTAGCACGGTAAATGGAGGCCGAGCAACGAGCATCTTCTGCTGCGGAGGAGGTCAGGACTCTGCAGGATCAGCTGTCATCCACCCGGGAAGCCTTGCTTCGAGCCGAACAGAATGCTGAAGATGCCAAGTCAACTTATGAACGCCGAATCGAAGACTTGGAGTGTCAAGCCCTGACAGCTAAGGAACTGTCGAAGGAAGCTAGGCTGGAAATGGAGCTACAAAGCGTTGACCATTTCAAGAGATCTCCAGCCTATGATGCTTTGCTTCTTCGGGAATTCTAGCGGGGAATGGTCTCGGCTGGTGAATTCTTTAGGCAGAAGAACAGGGCGACTGATCGGGCCAGGGCCAACTGGAGCCTCTCAATTATGAAGCATGTGGACACATCCCTGGAGTCCCTTCGGATCCAGATGAAGGAGTGGCGGGCATATTGTAAAAGTAAAGGAAAAACGCCACATCCCATGCACCTTGAGGTTCCCACCGCCGAGTCTTTCTCTACTTTTTACGCCTGTGAGAGGGCGGGGTTCAACAACGAGAGACCCGACTTGGGGCCAGTCCCTGGTACCGACTACAGCTACTGGATGGATGACGAGGAAGATGTGATCGTGTGGCCTTCGGACGACAGCCTTTTGAGCGAATACGTGATGGAGCCTGACCCTGATGTCGGCGGAAGCAGCTCACAACCCCCGGCGCCTTCCTCTTGATTTTTAAGCCCTTTTTTGTAACTACCTTTGTATTTTTTCCATACATTGTATTTTTTCCATACATAATTAAGAATAAAATATAAGAGATTCTTACTGTTCTATTTTACTGCACGACCAATGCATAAATGGGACGACCTGAACTTGTTTAGTCTGCTTGTACCCGGTTATCTTTGAATTTATGGATCTTTCGGGAATCCTTGGCTATGCTTCGACCGAGTGCCTTATGGCCGGTAACTAATTTCAGCCGAGTATCTTATGTAACTGGCTTTTTAATCGATTAGACCGAGTATCTTATTTAACTGGTAACTAATTTTTGCCGAGTATCTTATGTAACTGGCTTTTAATTGATTAGACCGAGTATCTTATTTAACTGGTAACTAATTTTTGCCAAGTATCTTATGTAACTGGCTTTTAATCGATTAGACAGAGTATCTTATTTAACTGGTAACTAATGTTTGCCGAGTATCTTATGTAACTTGCTTTTATCCTTTGATTTTTGAGGTTGTTTTACCTCCACGTTACGTCGAGGCTCGCCACGACCATACGTTGAGGTCCTTGCACAAGTCACCTAGGACGTCTCCTGGTTTTATCTGTGCAAGGTTTTGTCGAATCGTTGGGGTAATTTGTACCGGCCAACACGACTGCGCATCTCACTAGTCTTTCTAGCGGCGCTCCGACCAGTTTCCCAGTTATCCTGGTGCCTCGGTTTTGCCTTTTTGCTAAGGGACGTGTTTGCATCGCCTTAACTAGGCGGGCATGCTACTACAGCTTTTCCGCCCTTCGAGCACCACTCGTCCGCTCTTTCGCGGCCTTATAGCGCCCGACTCTTTTTGGCGTTTATTCGGTCGGCTTGAGTGGCCGCTATTGAAATGTTGCTCATGGATTTTATTGATTCCGCTACTCTATACTAGCCACTGAACTTTATTAGATGATCATGAATATAAAATCAACAAATAAATCTGAAATATTTAAAGCGGAAACTAAAAACTGAGCTAAAGCAGAATAAATAAACTATAGAACCATAATCGGATTCTTTAGGGATAGAAGATCTTCAGATATTGTGCGTTGCATGGTCGGGGTACCAGGCTACCCTCTGGTCGGGCTATCATGTAGGCCACGTGCCCTATGATTCTCTTGATGATGTATGGCCCTTCCCATTTATCGGCGAGAGATCCCGATGATTTATCTTTGGTATTTGGAGATACTCTTCTTAGCACTAAATCCCCGAGTTGGAATCTCCGCTCCCGAACGTGAGAGTTGTAGTACCTAGCAGCCCTTTGCTGGTACGCGGAATTTCTTACTTGTGCTGCATCTCTGATCTCTTCAAGCTCGTCTAAGTTCTGCTGCAGCATATCTATATTGTGCTCAGGGCTGTATAACTGGACCCTGGGGGATGTAAAAGTTGTTTCTGCTGGGATAACAGCCTCTGTCCCAAACGCCAGCGCGAAAGGAGTTTCCCCCGTGGACGACCTTACAGTTGTTCGGTATGCCCATAGTACCTCGGGCAGTTTGTCCGCCCAGCCACCTTTCTTTGCCTCTAGTTTTGCTTTCAATGTGTGCTTGATCACTTTATTCACGGCCTCAGTCTGGCCATTGGTTTGAGGGTGAGCAGGCGATGCATAGTAGTTTGCGATCTTGATTTCTTCACACATTTCTCTGAACTTCTTATTGTCGAATTGAGTTCCATTGTCTGTTATGATGATGCTCGGGATCCCGAACCGATATATTATATTCTTCTTAACGAAGCTGGTGGTGTTTGCCTCAGTGATGTGTACAAGTGCTTCTGCCTCTGCCCATTTGGTAAAATAATCCACTGCCACAATAGCGTGCTTTGCTCCTCCCTTTGTTCCTGTGGGCATTGGTCCTATTAGGTTGAGTCCCCACATGGCGAAGGGCCAAGGCGAGGTTAAGCTTCTAAGTAATTCTGGGGGTCGCCGAATGTCGTTTGCTACTCTTTGGCATGTTTCGCAACTCTCTGCGAATTACTGCGCCTTCGCGAACAGAGTCGGCCAGTAGAATCCTTGCCTGAGTATCTTGTGTGCTAAGCTTTTACCCCCGGTGTGGTTCCCACACACTCCACTGTGGACACTTCTCAGGATCTCTCCAGTCTTTTCACCGGAAATGCATCTCTGCAGCACTTTTGAGAATCCTCTCCTATATAATTCTCCCCTTAGAATCGTGTACCGGGCTGACCTGTATCTGATGCGTTTAGCTTCCACAGTATCCTCCGGTAGTATGTTTTCCTCTAAGTACTTTCTGAGTTTGTATGTCCAGTCGCCCGGGCTAGGTCGGATCTCTGCTATTATGATTTCCTCGGGTTCTGCTGTACTTGGTTTAGTCAGGTGTGCCACTGGTATTGCTTTGGATCTGATGCTTGTGGTGGCTGAAGCTAGTTTGGACAAAGCATCTGCTTTTTCGTTCTCTTCCCGAGGGATCTGAGAGATTCTGTACGCTTTGAATTTTTTAAGTAGCCTCTTTGCAATGTCCAAATAAGCTATCATGTGCCCTTCCCTTGCCTGGTATTCATCCAGTACCTGATTGACCACGACTTGTGAATCGCTGTAAACTTCCAGCTCGTCTGCCCCTAATGCTATGCAGACCCTTAGGCCGGCCAACAAGGCTTCATACTCTGCTTGATTGTTGGTTGCCTTGAAATCGAACCTCATGGCACATTCCACAGTATCCCCCTCGGGGGTCGTTATGACTATTCCTGCCCCGCTGCCATGTGTGTTTGATGACCCGTCTACATGCAATTTCCATTGGAATTTAGCAGTCTGTTCATCTTCCATTGCCCTTCTTACCTAGGCGTCTGGCTCGATGAATTCTGCTATAAAGTCAGATACCGCCTGCCCTTTGATGGCCGCTTTTTGTGTGTATCTAATATCGTATTCGCTGAGCTCTACTGCCCATTTGGTCAGCCTTCCCGACACCTCCGGCTTTTGAAGAATGAGTTTTAGTGGGCAGTCTGTATATACCTCTATTGTATGCGCTTGGAAATATGGCCTCAATTTCCTGGCCGATGTGATCAGAGCTAGCGCTATTTTTTCTGCCGGCGAGTACCTGGTTTCTGCCGCTAACAATGCTTTGCTTGTGTAGTACACTGGCTTTTGTATTCCTTCCTCCAGTCGGATCAACACCGAACTTGTCGCCACTTCTGTGACCGAGAGGTATAAGTATAATGTTTCTCCCACCACCGGTTTTGAAAGGATGGGTGCTATCCCCAAATACTCTTTCAATTTCTGAAAGGCTTCTTCACATTCTGTACTCCATTCGAGACCTTTCCCCTTTTTTATTGCTTTAAAGAATGGAGCACATTTGTCTGTTGACTTGGCTATAAACTGGTTGAGTGATGCAAGGCATCCCGTTAGCCTTTGCACATCTTTCAATGTCTTTGGTGAAGCCATTCCTTCGAATGCTTTGATCTTCTCGGGATTTACTTCGATTCCCCTCTGGTGTACCTGAAAACCTAGAAACCTTCCCGAAGGTACCCCGAACACACATTTGCTTGGGTTGAGCTTCATTTGATACTTTCTTAGGACGTCAAAGGTTTCCTTCAAATCTTCCGTGTGTTTTTCTATAGTGGTGCTCTTGGTCAACATGTCATCCACGTAAACCTCCATGTTTTTCCCAATCTGCCGAGCGAATATCCTGTTTACCAACCTCTGGTACGTTGCCCCGGCGTTTTTCAATCCGAATGGCATCACTTTGTAGCAATACAGGCCCTGGTCCGTGGTAAACGATGTCTTTTCCTCGTCTGCCTTGTTCATCCGGATCTGATTGTACCCCGAGTAGGCGTCCATGAAACTCAACAATTCGTGTCCTGCTGTTGCATCTACCAACTGGTCGATCCTCGGCAGTGGGAAACTATCTTTTGGGCAAGCTTTGTTCAAGTCTGTGAAGTCTACGCACATCCTCCATTGTTTGTTCATTTTCTTGACCAACACTACATTGGCTACCCACTCCGGATACTTGACTTCCCTTATCGACCCCGCGAAAAGCAGCTTCTCCACTTCCTTCTTGATTGCGACGCTTCTTTCTAGATTGAATAATCTCCTTTTTTGTACCACTGGTTGGAACTATGGGTTGATGGAAAGATGATGTGAAATCACCTTCGGGTCTACCCCCAGCATATCTTCATGACTCCAAGCGAAAACATCCTTGTAGTTTCTTAGCAGCGTAACAAGTTGGGTTTTGACATGTACGCTCAAACTCGCCCCTACCTTCACTGTCCTACTCGGATCTTCTGGGTCTAGCGCCACCTCTTGGGTCGGCTCGTCTTTCCTGTCCTCTGGTTCTTCTCTGGGATCCAACTCAAAATCTTTCGGCACTTCTGCCTGCTCTTCAGGTTCTCCAGCCTTTTGTTGGGCCGTTACTGTGTATACTTGGTGTACCTCCCTATCTTTATACACTGACAAGTTTGCTCTTCGGGCCATCTCTTGTGACCCTTTGACCACTCCAACGCCATATTCGGTCGGGAATTTCATCATGAGGGCATAAGTTGCTGTCACCACCTTGGCTTTATTCAAAAACGGTCGGCCCAATAAGGCGTTGTACGGCCAATTTTCTGTATCTACCACCACGAAGTCGAGCAGCACTGTTTTCTGGCAAGGAGCCTTCCCGATCTTCACGGGTAGCTTTACCGTGCCAAGTGACCTTACTTCGACTCCTTCAAATCCTCTAAGGGGTGTGGGAAACGGCTGTAGGTCTTTCCTATCTAGTCTCAGCTGGTCATATACTTCTGCACTAAGAATATCTGTTGAACTCCCATTATCAATCAAAATTCGATGAACTTCTCTATGGCCGATCCGTGTGCTGATCACCAGCGCGTCGTTTGGCCTAACATCTACTCCGTGTGAGTCGGTGTAAGGATTCCCTTTAGTTGATTGGCTTATTTCGTGGGCAAACCACATGTTGGGGTTTGGTTGTAAGGGTAGTCTAGGTGATTAGTTGAAGATCAAAGACCCTTTCCAAGACCTCAAGAGGACAAGCACCAAAGGTATATATCTTGTGCTTACTTTGCCTTGAAGAGATATAGTTGCACACACACACAACATGCATAACTCTTATTCTTGAATGTTGTGTTTATATTTAGTGTGCATTGTGCTTTATTGATTATTCAATATCTCTTCTTGCATTAAATTGATTGCATCTTGTTCTATGAAATGCCATGACATGATAGGCATTAGGATGCATTCAATTCCCACACTTGCACTTCATGATTAGTATTAAGTGTGGTGTAATTCGTTTCCATTTGTGTGATCGGAAACGTCCGCGCTTGCACGATGGTGTGCATGTCTTAGCGTGATGGTTGACCACTTGAGAAGGTCTCATTCTTCTCTTGGATAAGTGGTAGTTTGGTTTGGTTGATTGGAGGAAGGTGTCTAGTTTTAAAAGATTGGATTTCAATGTTTTAAGTGTTTTCAAAACTGACCTTTGCATGGTCTTGTGACCATAATTTTTTACACAAAGCTTCAAAATAAGTTTTGAAAATTTCTGTACAAACTAGACACCCATACCTTTCCAACGGTATATTATTCATAATATTTCATGACCGTTTGGATTGGTTTTAAAATCTCCAAAGTTACAACCAAAACAGGGCAACTCTGTTGTTGTCCGTTTCTGACCTTTGGTCACTCAATTGACTATAACTTTTTCTACAGACATCAAAATTCCATTCTGTAAAAACGAGTAGAAATTAGACATCCGTACCTTTCCAACGATATATCATATGAAAGGTTTCGATGTCGTTTGATCATGTTTCAAAGCACTCGAATATTGAGTCGCTGCACTGACGCGAGTACCGCGAAAATGCCCATAATTTTTCCATTTCTTCCAAAACGACATAGTTTCATTTGGGCATTATAAATACATATCTTTCTCATCATTTTGAGGGCAGAGCCACAAAATCAAAATCAAACCCTAGAGAGAGAGGCTCCTTATTCTTGAGAGAGAAAGAGAGACTTGAGAGAAAAAGCTTAAAGATTACATCTTTATCTCTCTAAACCCATTCCCACATGCACAAATCATCATCTAGGCATCATCTAGGTTCATCTAGCATGTGCTAATGCATGGGTCTTCTTCAACACACATGGTATGATTTGTTGAACACTTTTATCTTACATAATTAGTGTTTCTACTTATCAATTTTATCTCATTTATTACTTGTATGTGTTTAGATTAATTTCTACATACATGATTGAGATTATGTGTTGATTGGGTTATTTATGTTAGCTAGGTTTTCATGCCTATTTTATATCTAGCTAATTAATCTCATTATATGATTGAGATTATTTTTGATAGCTTAATTGATTAGGTCATTATTGCCTAAAAGCTATGCCATAAACATTCTTGTGTGATTTATTTATAACTAGGTTGATAGATTGTTTTTTAATCAACTAGTTAATCTTTTGAATGTTTGTGGGTTTTTTGTGATAGCTTTGTATCTAGGATTGGTTATCCTTTACTTAGCTAAGTTGTATGCCATGACATATAGCTATTTTCATATCTAGGATTGATTTAAATTGAATATATCATCATCCTAGATAAGCATCTAAGGTTCCCTAGCCTTGTTTGTTAATTGAATATTCATACATATTCACATAGGGTTGTGCATCTCTTTTGAGAGATTGAAGTCTTGTGTGATTGACCGGGATTAGGTCGAACACCGGGAACAGGTGGTCACATAAGCAATTGGACTAGAGCCACTTTTAAAGGCCCGCATGGTAGAAGTGGGGGGTTATTGACCGGAGTGTTAGACGAGGTCTACATAGGTTGTAAACTCCATTTCAATCAGTGGATTTCGAGGTCCGAGTGTGGCGCACTAAACAGCCCGTGGTTTTTCCCAGTGGTTGGGTTTCCACGTAAACATCAAGTGTCATTTATTATTTCCGCATCTTATTACACTTGTATGTATAATTGACTTGCTAGGGGTATTTTCGTAAAATTGACATGCATGCGAAAATTGGGTAATAATTAGCTAAAATCTATTCACCCCCCCCCCCCCCCCCCTCTCTAGCTTTATATTAAACACGCCTCCAGGACTTTTCAGTCGGCTTCCGTGAACACGATCGGGTCCCAGCCCTCCTTGATTCTCTTCGGGTCGGGCTCAATAGAATTGACGTCCAGGTCTCTCCGTGCCTCCATGGCCTCCCGAATTTCCTGGGTCCTTTCCCTGTTACTCTTGCCCGTCGCTGGTCCTCCAAAGATGGTGTTAATTGCCCCTTCATCCTCGGCTTCTTGGGACTAAGCTTTCTTGTCCGTCCGTCCTGTCGGCTATCTTTCTGTCCATCTGCCCTGTCCACCTTTTTGAAAACAATGTCCTTCAAATGCCCTTCCCTAATGAGAGTTTCGATGTGGTCCCTTAGCTGGAAACACTTGGATGTCTCGTGCCCATTCTCTTTGTGGAAACGGCAATATTTGGTGGTGTCCCTCCGAGCATATGTCGACTGCTTAGGCGGTTCTTTAGACATGTTCTTCTCTTCTAGGATTGCCAGGACTTCTTCTTGATCTTTCTTCAACGGGGTATAATTTGTGTATCTGCCCTAGAACCTCTGCCGTGGTTGATCGGTTTTCGGGTCGTATGCTCGTCGTCCATCCCGACCATCCCACGCTTTATTCTTCTGTTTGTCACCTTTGGTATCAGGCGCCTTTGTCTGGTCTTTGGTTTTGGATCCCTCTGGGCGACCGCCATGCACGAAGTAACCTCCTGTGGCAATTTCCTCCTCTTCGGCGAAGGCGTAACCCCCTGCCATGTCCATCATATCGGCATAGCTGGTTAGTCGGGCTCTTCTGAGGTCAAAGGACAATTGGCCGTTCTGAAGGTTGTTGATGAACGCGGCAATTATTGCTTCGTCGTTTGCACTCCCAATTTCGGACACTTCCTGACCGAACCTCCCCAGATATTTCTTCAGCGACTCGTCTTTTCCCTATTTGAGTTGGGATAAATGAGCCACTGACTTTTTCCTGTGTACATTCCCGAGGAACTGCCTTGAGAAGGCCTTGCTCAGCTCGCCGAAGCTGCTTATGCTTGCTGCCGGCAGTCTTCCGAACCACCGAGAGCCTAGATCCCCAAGAGTCTGGGGAAAATTCAAACATAGCAGTGCATCATTGTGGACATATTGCGCCATAGCGCTCCTATACCTCCGGACGTGCTCTTTCGGGTCGGTATCTTTCTTGAACAGCTCAATGTGGGGCATCCTGAATCTCTCTGGGAAAGGCATCCTCAGAACCCCATTGGTGAAAGGGCTTCCGGATTCATCATCTGACAGCTCGTTACGCCCATACCGCCTGACCAAAGCATCCATTTGTCGACGATTATTCTGAACTTCCCGGGTGAGACTCTGTATGAGTATGTCTCTGTCCCCTTCAGGTTCCCCTAACGCATTGAAGTTTTGGCTTATGGTCAGTTTTTGGCCCCTCTCCTCCGGATTTAACTCTCTACGATCTCGGTTTAGGCCATGCAGCCGGACTGTGCCCCTTTGGCGCTTGCGATGATGATTCTGCTCACTTTCTTCAGAGGAGGATGACCAGTCTCTCCGGTGACTGCGCCTCCTAGGGTGGTCACGATCCCCGGCTATCCAATCTTGATCGTACCCTTTGTCAGAATCATTCCCCTCTCTATGCTCCCTACTTCTCCTGGCCACTCTTTCAGATAGCATCTCTGGTCTGCCTATAGGATCTCGTCTTGCCTTTGGGGGTGCATCAGGCGTTGGTATCACCACTGCAGAACGCAATCTTGCTGTCTGCTGGCTTGGGGCGGACAGATTGTGAGGCGACATCAAACCTTCCGTGACAGAAAGGTCAATTCCTTGCCTTGCTGCGTCTGATATGAGTTGTTGCAGAGAAGCGGGGAGTCGTTGCGCGATTTCTTCATTAGCTGTAGGGAAATGTTGAATACCAGCCAGGGCGGCTGACTGGTATGCCGTCATCAGAGTTGCATCCGCAGTATTGAGCGCGGTGTCATCTTCCAACTCGTTACTTGGCATGCCTTGACTGTACCTGGAATCGCTACCATCTCCATCGCCAGCCATTGTTGTCACAAATTTTCGGTAGCCCCTTCTTCTAGCGCCAATTGTTGACGGTGATTTTTGATGGTCACCAAGTCAATGATTTGTTTTTGAACTACTGCAGTTTATGATTGAGTATAACTAAAGATTGAGAAGAAATAACAACCGATTACGTGGTAAAACTCCAAAGATCGGAGAAACATCCACAGGTTGTTGCTTTAGCAACAAAGTCAAATTCACTATGAAGAATTATTACAAGAAATATTACACTGTGATCCTCTCTCTCTCTCTATGTGCTACTTCTCTCGTACCCCCTGTTTGTGAATGGAGGGGGTATTTATACATGTTGTTTTTATGGTTTTAAGATGGCCGCTAGGGTTTAGTGTTGTGGTCCCCAAGTCTCAAGCGGTTTCCTAGTCCTAATTAGATTATTTTTTCCTCTTTCGGCTGAGTCCAATTCTGGACGGGATTCTTTCTCCTTTATTCGCGGGAGAACTGCTTGTTTCCTTTTTAAACTCTAATGGTCCACATCGTTGCTTATTGTGGACATACTGATCGCTGATTATGATTGGTATATGAGTGTTGGTGACTGTCTTATTGTTTCCCGAGTATGTACGCCCGAGTGTGCCCGAGTGTGCCCGAATGAGATCTGCTGCCCAAGCTGATCATCTTCGTTTGTGGTCGGACTACTTACTCTCTTTTCTGAGTAGGTTATCGTGGGGGTTTCTGCTCCATAAGTTGACTTATCTTGACTCCTGCTGGCCTGGCCTTCTATGGTAATGACGTGTCCTTCATGACTATTTTTACCTATAACAGAAACCCTCACGGGAAAAAACCACGGGCTAATATGTGCGCCACACACGGTCAACGAAATCTACTATATGAAAAGAAATTTACACCCTCAAGTGATTCTCGGACTCTCACCCTAGATAACCTCAGGCTATAGACACTAACACTCGCCACTCTTGGTTCAATCCCTAGTGATATCCCCTGATACACTACTCTTGGCGTGAGCAACTCCTAATCTACCCCGCGGGCCTTTTACAGTGAACCTAGACCAACCCTAGACAACCTCTATATGAAGAGAAGGTTACACCCTCAAGTGATCTCCACGATCCACTACTATTGGCATGAGCACCTTCTAATCTACCCGCAGGCCTTTTACAGTGGAGCTAGTACAATGCTTGTGCAACTTCATTTAGAAGCCACAAGACTTTGACTCTTGAAGAGAATAAAAAGGTCTAAGTGAATATGGCAATTATGCTCAACACAAAATATGCTAGACAAACATATAATGCTTAACTAGATGTTATAATGCAAATCAACACTCTAGTTATCAACAATGTCAACATGTGTGTACATGTGAACTCAATTAGATGCAAAGAGATTCTAGCAACCTAATTGTCAACAAACATCACATAAACATTCAAGAGTTTAACTAGTTGATTAAAAGACAATCTATCAACCTAGTCAACAATAAATCACACAAGAATGTTTATGACTTAGCTTTTAGGCAAAAATGACCTAATCAATTAAGCTATCAAAATACAAACCCAATCATGGCAAGGACTATAAAATGCAATTAATAAATGCAATCAAGGAGTCCTACACATCAATGTCTAAATGCAATGCATAAAGACTTAGCTAGAGGGCAAAATGGTCCTAAATGCTAGCTATCACAATCAACACATCTCAACCAATAAACTAAGACTCAAACATGTGATAAACAACATTAATTAAGGAGTCAAGCATTTAATCACAAAATAAATGCTAAATCTAGGCAAACATGTTAGAAAGATGAAACAAGAAGTTCTAGAACATGTAGAGATTACCTAGTCAAGGAAAGCAACAAGACCCATGCTTGGATGATGCTAGGATGATGCTAGATGCTCATGGGAATGTGTTTGGTTGAGTAAAGAAGTGTTCTTGGAGCTTTCTCTCACTTGAAATTTCTCTTTCTCTCTTTAGGGTTTCAATTCTATGTGTTGGCTCAAGGAAGAAGAAGAGAATAAGATGTATTTATAGAGATGAATGAGGGAATGTGAAAGGTCACGTTTTAAAAGACCATCAGCCCATCGACCGCTGTCGGTACCGCTGCGAGAGCTGCAGCGGTCCGGCAGCGATACCCAACCGCTGCGGAAAAGATGGCAGCGGTCAAGCAGCGGTTCGGCAACGGTAGACACTGTCCAAAAAACCACTGTGAGGAAATTGGCAGTGGTCCGGGAGCAGTTTGGGAGCTGTTTTCACTGGTGAGCCCTGACAATGCAACTCTCCCAGATTCAAGCGACCCAAAACATGACCAAACGACATCGAAACCTTTCATATAATATATCGTTGGAAAGGTATGGAAGTCTACTTTCTACTCCAATTATAGAATGACATTTTGATGTCTGTAGAAAAAGTTATGGTCAATTGAGTGACCAAAGGTCAGATTCGGATAACAGTTGTGATGCCCTATTTTAGTGGTCACTTTGGAGATTCCAAAACCAATCCAAACGGTCATGAAATATTACGAATAATATACCGTTGAAAAGGTATGGGTGTCTAGTTTGTCTAGAATTTTACAAAACTCAAAAACATGTAAATCATTAAAATCCAATCTTTTGAAACCAGACACTTATTCCAAATAACCAAACCAAATTTAACACTTATCCAAGAGAAGAATGGGACCTTCTCAAGTGGTCATCCATCACGCTAAGACATGCACACCATCGTGCAAGCGCGGACGTTTTTGATCACACAACCAGAAACGAATTACACAACACTTATGACTAACATACATGAAGTGCAAGTGTGGGATATGAATGCATCCTAATGCCTAACATGTCATGGCATTGACATTGAATAAGATGCAATCAATTAAAACATGCATGTATAGAATTCATGGCTTTGCATCCTAATGTCTAAACATGTCATGGCATTTCAATGAATAAGATGCAATCAAATAAACATGCATGGAAATGGATAACATCATGAATAATCACCAAGCATGTGACACACAAAAGATATGCAATATATGAAAGTGCATAAGTGTGATGATAAAGCATATAAGCACACAATTAAGATACACACAAATGCAATCATATAAATGCAATGAAAGTGTGTGTGTGCTAAAAAACATAGATGCACTAATCAATGAAACACACATGCATGGTAACTAATACACAATATATAAAGATGCATGCAAGTGTGTGTGTGCACCTAATCTCTTCAAGAATCAAGGTCAAGTGGTATACCTTTTGAAGCTCTTGATCTTGAAGTCACCTTGGGAAGTCTGGAAGCTTATCAACCACAATAACCTAAGCTACCCATTACATATCAATCCCAATGTGGTTTGTCATGAAATAAGCCAATCAAAAAGTAGGCACTTACAAGATATATATCACCGCTGACATCGTCTTCCTCGCCGCCGACATCGTCTCCCTCGCCGACGATGGAGGAGGTCTATTTTCGCCATGAATCCGAGACAGAATCGTGAGTTTAATCGTGAAACAGAGGAGCCAAATGCCGCTTCCTCCACTACCGGGGTAGGACCGGTTTCCTTCAACGTCGCCGGAGGTAGCCATCCATCCTCCGGCCTCCATTGTCGGTGGTGTCCACCACCAATGAGCAATGGCCACCACTGTACATTCTTAACAATCTTTATTTTTATTTTTTTAGTTTTTTTAATAAATCATTAATTCAAAATTTTATCACTATTAAATAAAAGGGTATTATTGTCTTTATATTAAAATAGTAAGGGTAGTATTATAGACATACAACGATAAGAAACCAAATTCTCCAAAAATCAACTTCCAAAAACTACCCCCAACCAACTTCTTAAAAATGCTCTAGAAAAGTGTATGACCCAGAGTTTCCAAATGATCACCACATCTTTGACGGGATTAATTTAAAAGTATTACAAAGAATAAATGATAAAATAAATAAAAATAAAAATAATAAATATGGGAGGAGCAGCGGCCTTCTGCTTAATTTTTGATTGACGATGCTATTACTCCATCTTTTCAAGCTTAAGAGAAGACGGTTGCCTCCGGTCCACCAAAATTTTGGTCTGAGATTTTATTTTGAGAGCTTCTTTTGACAATCCAACTTTTTCTTTTTACACTTCTTTTCTAAAAACAGTCCATTCTCAAAATTTAAACTTTAAAAAATTCTAAAGACACTTCATTTTGTTACAAGATTATCCTTTTTATCTTTTTTGAATTAAATTATTAAAAAAAGAAATTATCTCTCCTAAATCATTTGATTAATTATTACATATTAAATACTCTCTCCTAAATTTTTAATTACCATATTAAACTCTCTCTCCTCCAATAAATATCTCTAATTTTTTATTTCCATTCTTTCTCAAGCAATACTAACAATTAAGAAAAAAAAAAAAAAAAAAAAAAAAAAAAAAACTTACTAACAAACTTGATTTTTAGGAACCATATGTATGTATTAATTTTTTCATTAGTCTTAAAAATTCCGAGTTTAATCAAATCTAATTGAAGCAATTCAAGCTTTTCATATATATATATATATATATATATATATATATATGTATGTATATATAATATATATTTTTTTTTTTTAAAATTGACTTTTTAATATATATAAATATATATATATATATATTACTGTTAGTAAAAAACTAAAATATTCATAAGTTTTTTTTTTTCTTTAACTATTAATCAGAGATTGATAGAGAAAGTATAGAAATATGATTTATTTATTTTTTTAAATGGAGAGAGATTAATTAGGAGATAGTGTTTTATATGGTAATAACAGATTTAGGGAAGGGAGTTTAATACGTAATATTTAATCTAATGATTTAGGAGAGAGATTTTTTAAAAAAAATAATTTAATTAGTTTGGAGTGTCTTTAAATTTTTTTTGTCTTGTTTAGTAATTTTAGTCTAGGTTAAAATTGTCATTAATAAAAAAAAATCAATTTGGAGTATGAATAGATAATTTTTGGATTGTAAGGAGAAGCTCTCTTTTATTTTTGTTTGTTATTTTAATTTAATTAGTATGATTTTTTTTTTTTTTTTTTTTTTTTTTTTTACAATATCTATTAAGGTGCCGATATTGACACCCAAAAAACTTATTAGTACACCCATATTTTATTAAAAACTTTAATTACAAAAATATTCCAATAAAAATTTACCAATAAGGACAAATTACTTTAATTAAAAATAAACCAAATATATACTCATCTCTTCAAATATATTTCTTTATTAAAAAAAAAAAAAAACTGACCTTTAAAATAAAAAATAAAAAAAAACTTATGATAAACCCTAATTAAACTCTAATTTTATTTCAAGTATCAAACTTTCTCATCATCATATGATTATCATATTGTTTTTATCTTTCTTTTATGTATAGTTATAAACTCATCAATAAACAAAATATATTTTTTTTTTAACGATAGCTGTAGATATCAACAATTTTTTTTTTTAATAAGATAGTTGTATAAGTAAGAGAATTCTAGATTGAAAATCTCTTAACCTCATATACGGTTCCACATATTCCTTTCTATAAGGCTTCTACATTCGATATATTTCCAAAAGTAAATAGGACCATCATTAAATGAGAATTTGATTCCAAAAATAATATGATTTATATATATATATATATAAATTGAGTTTGATAATAATTTAAGAGTGTTTATAAATAATATGTATTAAAATGAATATATTTATTTCAATAGGGGTACTATTGGCATTATGATGGGTACTTATAGTAATATTTATTTTTTAAATTTTAGACATGGGTGTACTTATAAAAATGGGTGTACTAATAAGTTTTATGGGTGTCAATATCTGCACTCTATCTATTAATTCAAGACCAGGTATTTTTTTTGAAAGATTTCGTCATTGGCAGGATTCGAGCCGCTGATTTAGGAGTCATTTGCCTAAACCCCAAACTTGTCCATCTACCAGCTGAGTTGAGCTACGCTCGTCCAAATCACACCTTCAAATGAGATCAATTCTTACTTGTGTGAACCGAGCATTAACGAAGCTATTTAAGCATTGCCCATAGTCCAATTGCAACTTTATCAATTCCTTAGAAATCTCTTAATTTGTTTAAATCATTTTCTTATCTAGATTGTTGAGCTTCTATTTTCCCATTTCTTTCATTTCACTTTACTTGTTATTTTACTTTCTTGTTATCAAAACAAACATTCAATCTCTATCCATTATGATTTATCTTTTTATGCACTTAGTTAGTCTAACTTAGACTAGATAACATTTCAACTATTCATCCCGATCCCTGAGGACGATCCCTTACTTACCATTTTACTAAGTTTTGTATTTAATTGTGGTTGCAAGTGGTTAAAAATTAGTTTTCAAAACCGAAACATATATATCTTTTTGACAATTTTAAACGACCCTTGTCATGAAGCGAGAAAGGCTAGGTAATTCTTTTCACACCCATCGGAATCCGAAGAGCTCTCTTCAAGAACCTCCTCTTCATTTTCAATACAAGTGGCGGCCTTTGATTTTCCTTTTCAACTCTTGGTCTTCGAATTTCTACAATCCTTAGAGATGTGTCCATAGCCTTCACAATCATGGCATTGAAGTTTTATCTTCTCTTGACTAGGCTCAATTTTCCTTGGAGGAATCTTTTTCTTTAATCCCTTCCTTCTTAATGAGAGTTCCTTATCTTCATCTCTCATAAACTTCTTGAACCTTTTGTAAATCAATGTCATTTCTTCATCGATGTTGCTATCTCCTTATTCTTCGTTATTATCTGTTTCTTCTTCTTCTTCTCATTTAATAGCCTTCAAAGCAATTCCCTTTTTCTTTTTAAAAGAAAAAAGCTTACTCTATTCATATGCTTGAAACGATCCGATGAGCCATTCACCTTCATGGTGTCCAAGTCCCTATTTTCTTCAATAGTGGTGACCTTGGATTCAAATATTATTGGAAGTGACCTCAGAATTTTCAGTACAATTGTAACTTAAGGATCACCAAGTTTATGGCTTTGATTTACAATAGCCATTAACTTGATTTGGAAGTCATTATATTCTTCCATATTGATCCTTTCAAACTTAGCTTGCAACATCAGAAGCTTGGACTTCTTGACCGTGTCGGTATCCTCGTGAGTGATTCTAAGAATTTCCCAAGCTTCCTATGCATTTTGAGTAGTTTGGATGAGTTTGTTTAAGTCTCATCCACTTTATAAAATAAGACATGTATGCCCTTTGAATTCCATTTTGCAGCCTCGAAATCTTCATTGGTCCACTTAGATTTAAGCTTAGGCATAGTAGCTCAATTCTCTAATCTCTCTATGGGAGGCCAGTATCCCTCTTCCACACCCATCCATACACGCTCATCAATAGTCATCAAATAGGCTTCCATCCTTCCTTTCTAGAAGGAGTAGTTATCCTTGATAAGCAACGGTGGTCTTGAGTTTGACGTACCCTCTCTAAACATCTCATTTCCACTCATGGTATGTAGTGAATGAATGAATGAGATGCAATGTATGCAAGACACCAAAATATGCTAGAATCTACCTAAGTGTATCTAGGCACCTGTTCTAATACCAATTGAAAATGTGTCTAAACTAATACAATTAACTTAGAGGGGGTGAATAGATTGTTTATCAATTAATTACCAATTTTTCAATTAATCATGATTAAATGTTAACAACAATTAAAATCAAGTATAAAATACAAAAATTAAAGGACTCTTGAATTTTACATGAAAACCCTCCAACTAAGAAAAACCACGAGACTAGCCTCGCTAGCTACGTAGCCATAGAAATCCACTATATGAAAAGTATGTTACACCCTCAAGTGATACATAGACTCCCACTTTCGACAACCTCATATGACATAAGTTAATAATAAAACATAAACGTCTCAGATCAATCATACAAAGTTCTATCAAAATTGGTGAATTGGTAGACCAAGTTCTCCAACTCCAAATGTTTCAAATCAATCGACAACACCTCAACAAACGTCTTCCCACCAACATATCGTAAGTCATCTCATTGCCCGCCGTAGTTGATTACTAGCATGTAATCAATTTACCTAGGAAAAAAAGTCAATTTCCAAAAGAAGAAATACTTTTTCATACATAATAGTAAGATGTTACAAATTTTTAAACATGTCACGTTTTCATTATGATTTCACACTTCTGTCAACATTTCACGTTTTTATTAAAGACTTAACAATTTTGTTAACATTTCATATGTTTACTAAAGATTTCACACTTTTGTCAACATTTCACATTTTCACTAAGGATTTCACACTTTTGCCAACATTTCTCGCTTTTATTAAAGATTGCACATTTTTATACCAATGAAAATGTGAAATCTTCTTAAAAATAAATTTCCAAAAGTTTAATGCAATTCTTCCTCAAGCACAAACAAAAATGATACAGTAACACTAAAATCATGTTAAAGTAATGTTTGCAACTAAAATAATGAACAAATGAAAGAGATTTACACTAAGGATGAGCATTTATCCCCGGATACCCAAATCCTCATTTGGGGATAAATGGGGAAATGATTGGAGGGGAGGGGGGGTGGTTGGGGAATGATTTTTATCCCCAATTTGAAATTGGGATGGGATCCCCATTTCCCCATTATCCCCACAAATTTATTGAAATGGGGATGGGGTGGGGTACTCGACCTACCCCCCCCCCCCCCCTAATTTCTCCATTTTCCCCAAACCTTATATATATTCGTAATATATTTTTCTTTCTATTTTTAAACCCTAACTTACTAAGTATATATACTTCTTTTAACTTCAAATCCTAAATTCCTAACTCCTAAACCGACCTCTCTCACTCTCTCGTTTCGCTTCTGTCGATCGCCGTTCATCACTTCAAATCTTCGACACTTCATCTTCTGCTACTCCGTCGACCACCGTTCGTCTTCTCTTGATGCCGATGCTGCTTCATCAATGTTCGTCTCCTCTTGCTACCGTCGTTGCTGCTCCACTGTTCGTCTCCTCTTACTGTCGTCGTCTCCTTTTGCTGCTACTCCGCCGTTCGTATCTTCTTGAATTTGTAATGGGTTTTTTTTTTTTTTTTTTAAGTATGTAATTTTTAGTAAAACAGGGGAAACGAGGGAATGGGCAAATGTGGAAATGGGGATGGGGATACCTCCCCCCAAAACTCTCCCATCCCCATTTTCCCCAAATCAGGAAATGGGGGGGGGGAATGGGGAGGGGTATGTGGGGGACCTATATTTATCCTCATTTCCCCAATGCATATTCCTAATTTACACACCTTAACCGATTTAGAGCAAATCCGAGAAGTTTTTCTTCAATAACTTCTTCAAATCTTCAACACAATTCCAAGATCAAAACTTTTTATAGTCGGTCGATTTGTAGGAACAATAATGTGGTTCTTTTATTATTTTCTAAATCTTGATTTCTCAAACGTTCTATAGATTTGATGATGAAGAATGAAGAGAGAAGAAAGAAGAAAAATAGAAAATAGAAAAATTGATGTTGGGCGTGTTTTTGTAATTGTTTGTTATTGACTGAAATAAAATTTTACAATGTGTTATTAACCGTTAAATTTTTGTATGTGTTCAAAAACGAATTTTCCATGTTGTATGTGGTCACTTTTAGAAATTCTCACTTTAATCATTAATAAGCATATTGTAAAATTTAATTTCAGTACATAACCACAAAATTACTAAAACACCTCAACTCAGTCAAACCTCTTTCCTTTTATTTTATTTTTTTTGGATATATTTTGATTTTGCACTTGTGTGTGTGTTGTAAAATTTAATTTCAGTACATAACCACAAAATTACTAAAGCACCTCAACTCACTCAAACCTCCTTCCTTTTATTTGTTTGGATATTTGTTGATTTTGCACTTGTGTGTGTTGTAAAATTTAATTTCAGTACATAACCCACAAAATTACTAAAACACCTCAACTCACTCAAACCTCCTTCCTTTTGTTTTTTTGGATATTTTTTGATTTTGCACTTGTGTGTGTGTGTGTGTTTGGGGGGTAGGAGAACATTAATAAATAAATAAATAAACAAAAAAAAAAAAAAAAAAAAACAAGGGTTTGAATGGAGAGGGAATAGGTGATACTTGATATATAAGTATGGGCATTTGTATGCAAGTAAGGCCTTTTTAATTACGAATACATTGTCAACACCCTTTTTTATATATAAATTATACGGCCAAAAGCTCATCTATAGATATCTCGTCAAACAATCTATTAACTTAAAACGTTTTTTAAATTGAATATAAAATAACATACAACTTTTTGTTAAAAGTTCTGTCCAATAAAAGCTCTACTAGTAAAATATTACTCCATAAACTATACTTGAAAAGTTATACCAAACACACCCTTAGTTTACTAAGGGGAAAATTTCAATATTCCACACTTTTGTAAGATAATAAAACATTCTCGTATGTTTAAAAATATATTATTTTGGTCTTTTATTCAATTTTTGTGTAAATCATAGACTTATCGTTAAATGGTATAATTTGTTTTGACATTCAAATGACAATCTAAAATTTAATAACAAAAAAAGATAAGCTAAAAAAAATTAAGGGGCTGTTTGTTTTTTTATCTAAAGTTTATCTAAAGTCTTATAAGATCTTAATTTGTTAGACATATGGATAATTCTTACATATGGATAAGTCTTACAAATTAAGATACTATATTATATTTATTTTTTTTCATTTTAGATGACTTATTACAAATGTAAAATTTTTAATTTTTTGCATTTATAACCTTTCAATATCCTTTGATATTTGTAACAAAATAATTTTTATTTTTTAAATTGATAATAAAAAATAAAAATTAAAAATGAATGGGAGGATGGTGGTCGGCCTCCTCTGGTCCCAAGAGGCGGTGCCGCCGTCGCCCCTCGAGTTGGTTAGGTTGTGTTAGGGTTTCTTCAAAATTGGGAATTTTTGAAAAATTGATTTTTATGGTTTTATTATATGTGGATAAAATTGTAAATGCATGAATTGTTATAGGACATTTATAGAAATTTACTATAAAAAAAACTCTTCTACAACACTTTTTTAATAAGATAAAAGTCAACAAAATTTACTTTTTTCTAAAAGATATATATATATATCTTAAAATAAGATATAAGTTGAAAAAATAAACAAACTAATTCATCTTAATTTAAGATATAAGAGGCAATAAGTCTTATAGTGAAAGTGAAAAAAAAAAAAAAAAGAGCCCTAAGTTATTAATATTGATCCAAAATGTCAAAAAAAAATAATTAATTAATTAATAAAGTAGAGGAGGTGCATGTCTCCATTTAAGAAAATAGTAGATTGAGTTCAGCTAATTCATGAAAATGGGAAGATATCGAAAATTTATTTTTGACTTCAAATCAAGGAAAGAGATTTTTTATTTTTATTTTTTTTATTTCTTTTATATTTTTATGGGGTAATTACCCTAGTGGCCATCGACTTTTGCCACGACTATCAAAATGGCTACCAAATGGGGAAATAGATGGAAAATGGTCATTTTTGACAAACATTGTTACACTAATGGCCATTCCATCAAATTCCATTTATTTCTATCAAATTCCATCCAATAAGTGGCATTTTGGTAAATAAGAGGATGACATTAATTTATTTTAGATATTTTTTAGAAATCATTTTTTTCTTTTGTTTTTTGAAATAAATAATTATATTTAGTGTATATATACGTATAGCATATCTCAAACATATATATATATATATATATATATATATTTCTTTTTTGAGAAGATTAAGACTACAAAATCTAAAAATTCTAAAAAATATATTTGAGATAAGTTGAAAAGAAATATATATAAATATATATATATATATATTCTTTTTTGAGAAGATTAAGGCTATAAAATCAAAAAAATTTAAAAAAACATATTTGAGATAAGTTGAAAAGATATATATATATATATATTCTTTTTTGAAAAGATTAAGGTTACAAAATCTAAAAATTCTAAAAAATATATTTGAAATAAGTTGAAAAGAAATATATATGTATATATAATATGTAGAGGAAATTGCAAGAAACAACCAAAAAATTTATGGAGTGATTGTTTTCAGCCAAAAATTTATCTTTTATTGTTTTCATCATCTTTAGCCATGAATTGCCAAAATTGCCCACACTTTTGTTTTACTTGGTAAACATTTTCCCTCCTAAAAATTTCCCCCCCTCTGATCTCAAAATCAGAATCACTCCTCTATCTCTCACCCCTCTCTCTCTCTCTCTCTCTCTCTCTCTCTATCTCCCACTCCTCTCTCTCTCTCTCTCTTTCTCTTTATCTCTCACTCTTCTCTTTTCCGGCGAACTCCTCTCTATTTTCCGGCGAACTCCTCTCTCTTTTCCGGCGAACTCCTCTCTTCCACGCCATTCTCTTCATTTCCTCGAGCTCGAACTTGTCTCTTCCACCCCATTCCGTTTCTTCCATCGAAACCGAGATAGATCCGGAGCCGAACGACCTTCGAAAAGGTTTGTATCCCTTTCCCAGTTGTTTTTTACAAATATCATAATGTTTGATATGAAAAAAGAGAGAGTATTTTCCAGATTTAGTGAAACCCAGATTTTGTAATTTTCTGGACCGAAGTTACATGCCCGTATGTGTTTTAAATTTACATGCCCGTTTGTTTTAAATTTACATGCCCGTTTGTTTTAAAGTTACATGCCAGTTGTTGTAGACTTTAGATGTAGACTTTACATGCAAGTTTATTTTATAAGTTACATTACATGTCATCAGTTATTCTTTTATTACATGTCAGTTCATTTTAAAGTTACATGCTAGTTAGTTATAACTTTACATGCTGGTTAGTTATAACTTTACATGCTGGTTATTTAAAACTTTACATGTCAGTTTATTTTAAAGTTACATGCTGGTTATTTAAAACTTTACATGTCAGTTTATTTTAAAGTTACATGCTGGTTACTTTACATGTCAGTTTATTTTAAAGTTACATGCTGGTTATTTAAAACTTACATGCTGGTTACTTTACATGTCAGTTTATTTTAAAGTTACATGCTGGTTATTTAAAACTTACATGCTGGTTACTTTACATGTCAGTTTATTTTAAAGTTACATGCTGGTTATTTAAAACTTCACATGTCAGTTTATTTTAAAGTTACATGCTAGTTAGTTAAAATTTTACATGTCAGTTCGTAGTCATTTTAAATTTTCATGTCAAATACTTGACATGCAGGAATATGGATACAAAGAGATTGGTCATCTATCACGGTGGAAGTTGGGTGGGCAATTGTTACGAGGGTGGTTTGACAAAGTTGGTCCATGTTCCTAGAGGTTTGACTTATGATGCCTTGGTGAAGTTGATACAAGATGTTGCCAAAGTTGATGTTGCTAGGTACACCATACAATTATGCACATTGGTCTCTACGATTAGTGGTGTTGCTCGACCGATACTTGAGAATGACAATGATGTGTCATGTATGATGGTTGAAGATAGGTTGATACCGGAGGTTTATGTCACTATTTATCATAAGAGACCAACAGATTGTGTGCAGAATGGTACTACAGTGGATGAACATGACAACCTACTACAGTCGAATTTTGTTCAAGAATGTAACCAATCTACTCCACAACCTGGGTATAGCGGGTTTGTCCAGCAACTGGCAGCATGTGGGTCCATTCCAATATCAGACCCAATTGTATGTACTGATGAAACCGTTCATGATGAAGAGAATAGTCAGGCGTCGGACACCGATAACTCGGATGATGTGTTGATACCCAACGTTGACACCGAAAACTCGGATGATGGTATGCATGCTGGTTCTCCTAGTGCTAGTCCATCGGGTTTGCTACCTTAGGTGAAGGTTCCTTTGGAGAGGATGGATTGGGTGAGGATGGATCGGGTGAACATCCAACCCCACGAGCTTGGAGTATTCCTGGATCCGAAAGGTATTCCTTACAACCCAATCTTATGGACGAAGAAATTTCAAATGATGACTGCTTATACAAGGGTAAACTCTTTAGATGCAAGAAAGATCTTAAGCGAACGGTGCAGAAGTATGCTTTGAAACAGAATTTTGAACTCCGCAATAGAAGGTCTAGCAACACACGTTATGAGGCCGGATGTAAGGATGGCGAATGTGAATTCCAATTACGTGCATATAAGATGCAAAAAGGAGAGTATTGGGTGGTTCGAATGTTCGTGAAGGATCATACTTGCAATATCGATGGTTTCCACGCACGTTTTCGACAAGCAAGTTCTTGGACTGTCGGTGAACTATTAGCGCCAAAGTTGCGAGTGAACGGCCACTCTCTAAAACCCAAAGACATCATGGTTGAAATGCAAGTGGAACATGGACTACATTTGTTGTATACCAAGGCTTGGAGGGCAAAGGATCATGCAGAGGCATCTGTTTTCGGTGCTCCCGAAGAATCATTCAAACTATTGCCTGCTTACTGTCACCGATTGAAGGAAGTAAATCCAGGGACTGTTACTGCAATGAAGACAAATGATGCAAATCAATTTGAATATATGTTCATTGCTCATGCCGCTTCACTTCATGGATTTCGTACTGTGATTCGGCCAGTTATTGCCATTGATGGTACTCATTTGAAGGGTAAATTTTCTGGTATTTTGTTTGTAGCTATATGTCTAGATGCAAACAACCAGGTTTTTTCCTTTGGCATATGGCTTTGGGGACGTTGAAGATGAACTCTCATGGACTTGGTTTTTAAATGAGCTTCAAAAAGCTATTGGTAGTCCTGAGGATTGCATGATCATATCCGACCGCCACCTTGGGATCAAGGCTGCAATGGAGAAAGTGTACCCTGATGTACCGCATGGATATTGTGTGTTTCACATGGCTCAAAACATCAAAAACGATTACAAAAGAAAAGATGTGAGTCTTCTTTTCAAACAAGCATGGAAGGCATACCAGAAATCTGAATTCAAGGAAGTGATGTTGGAGATGATGAAGGTTAATAGTGTAGCCTACGAAGAGTTAATGAATGTTGGGCCCGAAAGGTGGTCTCGTGCTTACTCTCCCGTGCCGCGTTATCGTTTGATGACCTCTAGCATTGCTGAGTCGATGAACTCATGTTTGGTACATGCTCGCCAAATGCCAATAACAACCATGGTTGAGTATATTAGAGAGATGATCCAAAAATGGTTTTATAAGCGCCGTACCAAGGCTGAAAAAACTCGGACACAATTGACTCCACAGGCCACCGCATTAATAAAGCAAGGAATTATGATTCAGAAAAGTACACGGTTTGTCCAATTGATTTGGTTAACTTCAATGTGAAGGATGGAAATAAAGATGGTTTGGTGAACCTTTCAGAAAAGACTTGTAGTTGTATGAAATTTCAAGTTGATAAACTGCCATGTCGCCACGCATTAGCCGCAATAAGGTTATTATCCTCTTGTTCCATTGTATCTTACCTTCTTACCAATTGTGATTCATTTAATTACTCATACACTTTAATTTCGTAGGTTTGCGAAGAAGCCTTTTGGAGACTTTTGTGGGGATTGCTACAAAACTACTAGTTGGGTTGAAGCATATTCCGGGAACATCTTCCCTGTCGGTCATCCTAGTGAATGGACTATTCCTGAAGGTGTGAGATCAATGGTTGTTTATCCGCCTCCTTTTCGTGCGCAAGCTGGAAGGCCAAAAAAGAAGAGATACAAATCTGCCGGGGAACATAGAAATGGTAACACAAGACATTGCACGATTTGTGGTAAATCCGGTCACAACCGACAAAATTGTCGGAATGCACAGCCATGTCAGATTCCTGTACCATCAGCAACATCAGCAACATCTGCAACAACTGCAACATCGAAGCGACCACGTAGACCATACAGGTGCAGGAAATGTGGAGAAGAAGGCCACAATTCACAAAAATGTCCATTGACACCGGAAGTTGGTGGTACAACTTAGTTATTAGCAATGATGTTTTAATTCTTAAATGTATTGGTGAAATACTATATTTGATACTGCAGACATTTTGAAGTTACATAACAGTAATGAATTCATGTATTTTTCAGATCAAATTCCAGTATTTTTACATGCCAAGACCTTAACAATTTACATGCCCGTGTATTTTGATTTTACATGCCAGTGTGTTTTTAAGTTACATGCCCGTATATTCTTGTTTCCGTAGTTGAAAGACACTCACTTAAATGATCAAATTTTAGTATTGTTACATGGCAGGTCTGCTAACAAGTTAGGAATGATTTATCTATTTGAAAGACTCCAATGAAAAAAAAAACATTCCAGTATTGTTACATGCCAAGACCTGAATAAGTTACATGCCTGTGTATTTTTAAGTTACATGCCCGTGTATTCTGAAGTTACATGCCCGTGTATTTGAAAATATTCCAAGACAGAACGGCAACCATCTACTAGCATTCTGAAACAAAAATTATCCAAAACCTCACAAAAGGAGGCAATGATAAAAGAAAAATATAAAAACCACTAAGTTTAAAAAAAATAAAAAAAACATCACAGTATTGTTACATGCCAAGACCTGAATAAGTTACATGCCCGTGTATTTTTTAAGTTACATGCCCGTGTATTCTGAAGTTACATGCCCGTGTATTTGAAAATATTCCAAGACAGAACGGCAACCATCTACTAGCATTCTGAAACAAAAATTATCCAAAACCTCACAAAAAGAGGCAATGATAAAAGAAAAATATAAAAACCACTAAGTTTAAAAAAAAATAAAAAAAACATCACAGTATTGTTACATGCCAAGACCTGAATAAGTTACATGCCCGTGTATTTTTAAGTTACATGCCCGTGTATTCTGAAGTTACATGCCCGTGTATTTGAAAATATTCCAAGACAGAACGGCAACCATCTACTAGCATTCTGAAAAAAAAATTATCCAAAACCTCACAAAAGGAGGCAATGATAAAAGAAAAATATATAAACCACTAAGTTTAAAAAAAAAAAAAAAAAAATGACAGTATTGTTACATGCCAAGACCTGAATAAGTTACATGCCCGTGTATTTTTAAGTTACATGCCCGTATATTCTGAAGTTACATGCCATGATATTTGAAAATATTCCAAGACAGAACAGCAACTTAGTTATTAGCATTCTGAAACCAAAATTATCCGAAACCTCACAAAAGGAGGCAATAATAAAGAAAAATATAAAAACCACTAAGTTTTTTTTTTTAAAAAAAAAACCATTCCAGTATTTTTACATGCCAAGATCTGAAGAAGTTACATGCCCATGTATTTTTAAGTTACATGCCAGGCTATTCTGAAGTTACATGCCGGTTGACCAAGTTCAAAAATAAGAGAATATCATAATTTCCAGTTGTTTGTTATAATCATTCCATGTACACGACGGTTTATAAACTTCAAAAACAAAGATTAAGCACCAAAAAGGTTATCATTCTACCGGTACACTATTTGCAAAAATACCTAATGCCATCTCCTTCCTAAGCTGGGGGACGTTTTTGGTTCCCCATCCCCAAAAACATTTAATACGCATTAACATATCTGCGTATCGACATATAAAAACACCACAACTATCAGCGTCTAGTTGTGCTGGTAACTTCTTCGGCGGAATAGAGTGTTGAACGGTGAACTTGCTCCCTTTGGGTGGTATACCTTTTTGTTGAAAATACCCGGAACATTGTAAAATGGCTGGTATGAAATTTAAAAGTGGGGCGATTTGCTTCCGACGGTTGGCAATCTTCGATATCTTGTATAATGGATCATAAATGCCAACTTTTTGGTTCAGCAAATCAACTTGACATAGTATCCAATGTCCATCAACAGCACACGGGACTAACAGCTGCAAGAAATGAGTAGAAAATATTAGTAACGTTTAATGCACTTGCTTATCAAAATGAGTAACGTTTAGTGTACTTACACATTGAACGGACGTCCAACATTTTCCCCACCCCGGCTTGTCACCGGAAGCATATAACAACCAATCATCCGGACATTGATAAGTTAGTGCATCATATTCACATGTCAATGGTGCATCCTCGGACGGTTCAAATTTCTTCCACTCCTCACATAACTTGCCTACAAATTATACTTATATTAGGACCATACGTACAAGTTAAATGATCAATTGAATCTAACAATAAATGTTAATAATCCTTACAAAAAAGTCCGTGCATAGCACCGCAACGTCAGACTTATAGTCTTTCCCATTCAACTCTCTCTGCTTACAGAGTAAGCTCATATATGCATCTACGTGCTACACGAACATTTATATAAATATAAATGAGTAACGGTGAGTAAAAAAACATTACAAATGTTTACAAAATTATATAAGTTCAAATAACCAACCTCGTGAGACAACCAACATGTGTCAGATTCCAACTCCACAAAGAAATCTTTTTTTGCAAAGTAGTCGGAACCGACATTCAGCCTGCATTTAACAATAAAACTGTTTAACTTACAAATCTTGTATTAACAAGTGTTAACAAGTGAGAGAGACTTACGCTATGTCGTTCTTGCCTTCCAGAAAACGTTTGTACTTTGCCATTAGTTTTTTCCTCTCCTTGTCCTCCACTTGGAAAGGGTCAGTGTATGGTGTGCTCATGTATCGAGACCTAATCTTCATCCGTTGCTCACGTTCATCCTTCACAGCGAGGTACTCTTGCAATGTTCCATCCCCAACTGATGTGTCAACTCCCAATGGGGGAGGGGTATGGAGTTCCACTGGGGTACAGTGGGTGTCATCCCTATGGGTAAGATCTCCCCCACCATGGATGTCATCTCCCCCACCATGGATGTCATCTCTCTCAACATGGGTGGCATCCCCAACTCCCCCACCACCCCCACTATCTCCCCCACCATGGATGTCATCTCTCTCACCATGGGTGCCATCCCCAACTCCCCCACCACCCCCACTATCTCCCCCACCAAGGGTACCATCTCTCTGACCATGGGTGTCATCACCAACTCCCCCACCATGGGTACTATCTCGCCCACCATGTAGGTCATCTCCCCCACCAAGGGGACTACTAATTCCTCTATGGTCATACTGATGTTGTGGCGTCGAGAAGTTATGCACCTCAGGGATAGTCTGTATGATTTAAAAAAAGAACTATTGTTACATGCTAATACAAAACAGAAGTTACATGCCATTTAGTAAGAAAGTTACATGCTAATACAAAAATAAGTTACATGCCAATACAAAACTAAGTTACATGCCAATACAAAACTAATTTACATGCCGGTCTGGAAGTTACATGCCTATAAGTAAGTTACATGCCAATACAAAACTAAGTTACATGCCGGTCTGGAAGTTACATGCCTATAAGTAAGTTACATGCCAATACAAAAGTAAGTTACATGCCAATACAAAACTAAGTTACATGCCTATAAGTAAGTTACATGCCAATACAAAACTAAGTTACATGTCGGTAAGGAAGTTACATGCCTATAAGTAAGTTACATGCTAATACATATGAGGTTACATGCCAGTTAAAAACTGAATAAATTAGTTACCTCACGACGCGCATCAACAAGTTGATCCACATTTTTCTCCACCCGGGTAAGACGTCTTTTTATGCGACGCTCCATTGCTGAAATCTCCTTTTTTACTATGTCTTCAAACCGATCTGACATTTCCTTCATGAGTTGCCTTGTTTCAGAAGAGACCGTTGATTCATCACCCACCTGAAGATTAAAAAAAGGATGTAACATGCTGAATAACGGTTTGTATTTAACTTAACACACTTAGTATCGGTTAGTAATCAACTTACCGGTGACGTGTCTCCTGATGTACGCTGCCTTTTGGTATTTGGTGTGATTTTTTGTTTACGAGGTGACCTCTTCCTCTTCTTTTGTTGAGGTCGTGACTGACCTCCGTCATTATCATCATTGCCAACCTCAAAATCAACTCCTTCACGACCATCGTCCTCTTCTAAATTGTCCGGCACAAACTGCGGACCGTCTGACAAATCTGTGTCAATGCCTTCCAAGTAAGGTTGTTCCCTTTCATTGACCGTTGGATGTAGTTCCTCCAAGATAACATGCTGTACGAATTACACAAATGTTATTCTATTTTTATGGTTATTTAATATACACAAAATGTAATGAAATAAGATAGGAAAACAAAAAAACTATACCTGTCCATCTTGAACTGCTTGTTCATACTTTGCAAATTTTTTAAAAAAGTCGTGAGGCCTCTTAAATATTCTCCAATTCCTCAAACGAGGATGGCTGTGGCCTAAGTTTTCTCCCACCAATTCAATCAACGATCCCAAGGCTTCCATTGCCCATATCTACATTTTCAACAAATTGAAAACAGATTAAGTTCAGTAATCAAAGTTCTACGAAATGCTTTAATGTAATATCAGAAACCTTACCTCTAATGCCCAAGGAAAGCCGTACAAGTTGTAATGCGCGATTCGCTTCGTTGGTTTATTTGCGGCCCGAAATGCTTGTCGGAGGTAGTGGCATGTCATCATGTATACATAACTACCCCACTTAAATGAGTTGAAGGATTCTAGATCCTCCACCAAAGCAAACAACCACAAGGTCACTTTTTTTCTTTGTCCCGACCAAACAAAATGTTGTTAGCTATCAACATAAGAGCCATCTTCAAACCATCCTTTGGTTTGACAAACTTTCCAGTGAGAAACTTTTCCCAAACACTTACTAGATGTAAATTCTCATCATTGTCAAAATACCTTTCATGAATCCCGCCTTCAATCGGAGCATAAGGTTTCAAAAATATGTCAGACATCACCCCAATTTGCAGCCCCGTTACCAAACAGAATTCTCTTTGTGTGAATTTTAAAAGTTTTCCACCAACGGAGAAGTGGAACTCATTCTGTCCGGTGACACCCGGTACATGTACTTGCCGCAACAATAGGTTATGAAGTACGCCAGCTGAGAAGGTTAAGTCTTTCGGGATGTCAATTAGGTGCCCAAAACAGGTGCGCCGAAACGCAGCTAAGTCTCCGACTTTTCGGAGAACCTTAACAATGTCCGGAAGGCCATTGAGATTACAATAAACGTTCGTCGTTGACTTTGTAATCCACTTATCCTTCGGTTTAAGGAGGAAATCATCATAATTCATATTTTCCATCTACAAAATCAAATAAAAATAACGTTAGTTACATGCCAGTAAAGTTACATATCATATCATAAGAGCGCCAGAAAAGTTACATGCAGTGTCTATGTAAGTTACATGCCAGTAGATATGAAAGTTACATGCCAGTAGATATGAAAGTTACATGCCAGTAGATATGAAAGTTACATGCCAGTAGATATGAAAGTTACATGCCAGAATACAAAACAAATCTAATAAGAAAGATAAAGAGAAATAGAGAGAAAACTAATCAGTAATCAGCTTAGTTCCAAAATAATATTCATACTTTTCATACTCAATTTTTTATTTTCTCCTATATCAATATCTACTATTCTTCTTTTTCATTCAATCCCATAAAGGAAACATTCCACTGATTCCAGTTAAAAAAATTAATAAACAAAGTAAAATTTAAGAAACAATTGTATGAACTATTTTGAAAATGTTATTGTATGATAGCTACTGTATATGGAATAATACATGAACATGAATAATTATCTTAATTAATCAGTGTTTACCTAACACCATTTGTACTCCTTAAATACATGATTTGTACTCCTTCTTCCAAAAGTATAACTTGCTTTTAGTAGAATAAATAAAGAAAATAGTAATTTGATATATGTCATTTTCAAGTCATTTATGTTACACCTATGTTCTCTCATGAATCCATATAAGTCGTTAGTAATAAGATGATCATCATATGACATGAAAATTACTTTTGATTGGATATACATATCTACCCCTGTATGATATTATTGGGTAGGTCACAATAAGCAATTCCCCTATTCATAGAAATTATCTCCTAAAACATTTATTTTGTACAAACATTTTTTTTTTATCTACTTTGATCAAATTCAAGATACATTTTTTATCTACGATGAAGACTATGTGCCCATCTCACTTTCCCAACATCACTGTACACTCTTTCCCTTTTATTTATGATTTATTATTTTAAAATACTTTTACCAAGTAATACTGCTGATGCTATTTTTTTTTTACAAGTACATAGCTAATTACTTTTCATGACAATGATAATAACCCCACCAACATCAATAAGACATTCTCTCTAGGGTTTCTTCCCCTTCTCTCTGGGGTTCTCTTCCAAGGAATATTATTGGAATATTGTATCTACACCATAGTATTATTTTAATTAAGTAGTTTTAATCTTGGGAATAGTTGTTTTGTTATGCTTAATTTGAACTAATAACAATGCAAGTATATTAAAAAAATAAAGAAAATCCAAATCCAACTGGCATTCCTTTGAATGTATCAATAAAACTATAGTTTATCATGAGATTCCTTGACTAATTAAAAGTTTAAGAAATGCAATTTGGTTAGTGTTAATTATTTAACCCAATCATTTGTCCAGCATTATTTTTTTAGTCCAATCATTTTTCTTCCCTTAAGATCACTCTTTGAAAACCAATCAAATTCTTACTTAGAATATTTTTAATGTTTACTACATACACTAGAAAAGGACCATGATCAACCTACTATTTTAAGTACTGCAATCTCATTAGTCTGTATTATTATTGCTACCCTATATCTATATACGGTCTCATACTATGTACACATTGTAGTAATAGAATTGATTTGTTGACTACTACCAATCCAATTCTATTCAATTAAAATCATCACAACCAATCCCCATGAAAGTATACTATACAATCACATGAAGCATAGTAATAATTTGTCAAAAATTGAAGGTGACAATTCATGAATATATATATATGAAGAGACAAAAGAAAATGAAAAGGACAACAGAGATGGGAAGAAAATTCTTCTACATGGAAGGCAGGCAACTATCAAAATTGTGAAAAAGACTCGTAAAGATTGTGAAAAAATCTCAATCTTCTTCACCGAAATATTGTGAAAAAATCTCAATATTCAATAGAGTTCGAATACATAATATCTACAAAATTAGTTAAGTAATTTCAATCTTCTTCACCGAAAGATTGTGAAAAAGTTAAGTAATTTCTACAAAATTATTATCAAAAAAATAAATAATAATAAGTTAATAACCTAAATCGAAAAAGTTAAATGGAGGACTCACTGCCATATCTTCTTCACCAGACTAGGAATGCCAAAAACCCAGATCGGTCGACGGGTCGGTCGACGGAGGTGTGAGGCGACGGCGAACGACGTCGAACGGTGCCTCTGTTCTCTTCCTTTCTCTGTCTGCAGCGAACGCGAATTATTACGGCTTCAGCAGGTGCATGGAGGCAGCAAATTATTCACCACTTAATAAAATGTGCAATGTATAAACGCTTCTACCAGCCATGCTACCTGGATAAATGCTGCCTATTCAGAGATGCTTCTAATATTAGCACCAGCAATTAAGCAAAGATATAATCTGCTTTAACAGCTAGTCCAAATGAAATCAACCATTCTCAGTGAATCCTTGTAAAGATCAAAATCCATTCCACTATTCTAACTTTTTGATCAAATATCAGCTTAGAAATCAACCATTAAATCAATGAATTTCAAATTTACAATATAAATTTATCATAAATTAATTTCTATATTCAAATTATTTTATAAATTTATCTAATCATTATTATTATACTAATAATCATGTACAAATTGGGATTATATGTTTCTTGTTAAGATCTTAGCAACCAGAATTTTGTCTTTCAACTGAAACAAATTAAAGACCTCTGTTATGAACTTAATTATTTAACTTAACACAAACATTCTCTTAATTTTTAGAATTTTTAATCAATTAAATATTGTTACACCCACTGAGAGACGTAATAATCCGACACATTTTGTAATTTTGTCAAACCCTCTTAGTTTTTTTTCTAATAAAACAAGACACATGTATAATATATTAATATTTCATATCAAAGATCAAAACCCTAATCTCAAATTTTGGTATCTGTCAACTATTTTAGGTACAAAAGAAGTGAAATAATACAAACCATATTTGGGGTTTTGGGTTTTGTAGATCACATACCCTGGGTTTTGTAGTTGAAAACAGAACCGGGTTGGCGGGTCGATCGGCGGAGGGTGAGCAGCACCGACAGACGGTGAGGATGAGCAGCACCGACGGTGAGGGCGAGCAGCACCGAGGGACGACGATCTCTTCTGGGCAACGGACAGCAACTGTCGGCGATCTCGACGGCGAGGGTAGCGACGGCGAGGGACGACGATCTCGATTGGGCGACTGACGGCGACGGACTGCCGGCGATCTGATCTCTCTTCCCTTCTCTCTCTCTCTCTCTCTCTCTTCCCTTCTCTCTCTTCTTTTTTTTTACTTTTGGTCGTTTGATTTACTGATGGGTGGGTTCCACCCTCACAATAGTTACTGATGGGTGGGTTCCACCCTGTCAGTTTTTTTTTTTTTTTTTTTTTTTTTTTTTTAAATTTCAAAATTAAGGGTATTTCAGTCCAAAAACGGTAAAAATTGACGAAAACAATAAAAAATAAATTTGTGGCTAAAAACAATAACTCCATAAATCTTTTGGCTGTTTTTGAATTCACCCCTAATATGTATATGTACACACTAAATATAATTATTTATTTCATAAAACAAAAGAAAAAATTGATTTCCAAAAAACATCTAAAATAAATTAATGTCATCCCCTTATTTACCAAAATACCACTTATTGGATGGAATTGGATGAAAATGGATAGAATTGGATGGAAATGACCATTAATGTAACAATGTTTGTCAAAAATGACCATTTTTCATCTATTTCCCCATTTTATGGCCATTTTGATAGTGGTGACAAAAATTGATGGCCACTTGGGTAATTACTTCTTCAAATCTTCTTTTTGTCAATCGTTAAACAACGAAATAAAAAGTGGAATTTGTTAAAGCCATAGTAATTTCTCCTTGTATTATTGTACAAAAAAACCAGGACACATGAACCGGTCGACCAAAACCTCTCTGTTTCTCTCTGACTCTCTGTCTCTCTGCAAAATTGCATGACAGTTACTGTACCTTATTGAAACCTCAGAGTACTTGTCGCTGCTTTTGTTGCTTCTCTCACCCTTGAAAATCCAATCATGGATTTTTCGTTATCAGACCAGCAATCAAACGACCTCTCTCTAGGTCTCCCTCTCCAACTCCTCCAAAACGGAAACTTCAATTCCCACTCCAAACATGACAGCGATGACGACGATGACGACGACGACACCGAGGAGTTTCGGATTCTGGGTCACTCGATGTGCCTCAAGAAGCAGAAGACCACCACCAATTCCTCCTCCGCGTCGAGGACTGGAACCGGCTGGTGGGGCAACCAGCCGATACGGGTCGCGGACCCGGAAATATTCAGCTTCATGGAGGAGGAGAAGAAGCGGCAATTCAACGGAATAGAGCTGATTGCGTCGGAGAATTACGTTTGCAGAGCTGTAATGGAGGCTCTGGGGAGCCATTTGACCAACAAGTACTCGGAGGGTATGCCCGGAGCTAGATACTATGGTGGCAACGATTACATTGATGAGATTGAGAAGCTTTGTTGCAAGAGAGCTTTGCGTGCTTTCGATTTGGAAGAGGATTATTGGGGTGTCAATGTGCAGCCTTATTCGTGTACTTCGGCCAATTTGGCTGTTTACACTGGGCTGTTGTTGCCCGGTGATCGGATTATGGGGCTCGACACGCCCTCCGGAGGGAATACTAGTCATGGTTGTTATATGCCTAGTGGGAGGAAAGTGTCTGCTGCTTCAATTTTCTTTGAGAGTTTGCCTTATAAGGTGAATCCGCATACTGGTTTGATTGACTACGACAAGTTGGAGGAGAGGGCATTGGATTTTAGACCCAAGATACTCATTTGCGGAGGGAGTTCGTATCCTAGGGAGTGTGACTATGCTAGGTTTAGGCAGATTGCGGATAAGTGTGGTGCAGTGTTGATGTGCGATATGGCACAAATAAGTGGACTTGTCGCTGCAAAGGTGTGGAAATTGTTGTAGAATTCTGTTTCTTCGATGTGTGTATATATGTGTTGGGGTTAGTTAATCTATCATAGCTGTTTGCGTTGATAGCTGCTTAGACATTAGTTTGGAATGCTATAGCTTTCATTTGTGTGAGAATGATTCTTTAGTGGAGTTCACTTGCAGCTGAATTCTGTTAAGACTGGAGTGATTTATTGTCTATGTTTCTTTTTTATTAAGTTCATATTGTATAGAAGGGCAAGTTACTAAATTCTTCATTTTACGATAGATCTCTAAATTTCTAGTGATAGGAGACTTGTTTCCACATGGTAATGTATGATTTCAAGGCTTAGGAATTGGTTTTTCAAACCAAATTTGACTGAATTTCTGTATTCTTTTTCTCTAGCATGAATTCTGATGTGATGTCTGATATCATGCGAGCCTTCGTCTCGGTATACTTACTTTAACAAAAGAATTGAATTGTTGATTGTTTGTGGTGAGCTCTGCACTAGCTTATGAGGTTTATGGGATAAGAAAATGAAACTTTATGCTGCTGTGGTATTCATCTGCAGGTATAGAAACTTTGATAATTATAATGTCTGATCATCTGATAATATTATTAAGGAATCTTATGCTTTGAGGATGCAGAAGTAGTACACAATATGCAGCTTAAAAAGGCAAGTAGAGAAGGAATTAAAATGGGTTAAGGATACCATTCTCTAGGCTTTAGATTCCTGTGTCCTTTGATATCATTTCTTCTTCTCTAGATTTTGTTGATGCTTTGTGTTATAGGACTTGTTTTTTTATTCTTTTCTATATTTTATTTTGCATCTTCTATCTTTGCTGTTCTTTTGTAGTGCTTGCACATTGCTATTGTATAAGGGTTGGTTCTCTTCTAAGCATTATTATATATATATATACACACACACACACACACACATAAACACTATACAGAGACATTGTTCATTATACAAAGTTTACAGTTTCATGTTATATTCACTAGCGGTAGCTTGTGGAATTATAGTTTTGAATCATATGTATTAGATTGACCACTATTATCTTGCAAAAGTTGCTGTTCATGAAGTTTGAATACACTAGTGGGTTTTGTTGAAAACATTTATTGAATTATTAATTTGATATTACTGGAAAAGTTTACCAGTAACATGTGCGGTTGATGTGTTCACAGGAATGTGTAAGCCCCTTTCTTTACTGTGACATTGTTTCTTCAACAACTCATAAAAGCCTTCGAGGTCCTAGGGGAGGCATAATTTTTTACAGGAAAGGCAGAAAGCCAAGAAAGAGAGGAATTCTCTTAACTCAAGGAGTTGAAAGTGATCAATATGATTTGGAGGAAAAGATAAACTTTGCTGTTTTTCCATCATTACAAGGTGGACCTCACAATAACCACATTGCTGCTCTTGCCATAGCTTTAAGGCAGGTGGCTACCCCTGAGTATAAGGCATATATGCAGCAGGTCAAGAAAAATGCACAAGCTCTAGCATGTGCGTTGTTGAGAAGAAAATGCCGGCTAGTAACTGGAGGCACAGACAATCATTTGTTACTTTGGGATCTAAGCGCTCTGGGATTAACAGGTGTAGTGATATTACATTTTCATGCATCATTAGATTGCTTTTTTATTTCAAAAAAAGGCAAAACTAACATATAAAGTTTTTTCTTTCCTACCAAAAAAAAAAACCAACATATAATGTCAACTCAACTTGTTTAGATCGCTTATTTTATTTCTTATCAAACTACTAACATATAATATCTATTCACCTTGTATTGCAGTTTATTTATTCTTTTTCATTGTTTAGTTGACTTAGTTCATGCTTTTACTATTTGACTGTTTGACCTTATGATTATCGTGTCGTTTTTGATGTTCGACTGAGGTATTTGTTGACTATCATAAGTCTTACAAGTTATGTTTTGACGGAGAGGACTTGATGGTTTAGTTTGCTTGAGAGAATGCACATGATGCAAATTGGGAGATAATCTTTTTTAGTAAGAATATTAACATTAACTCTCTCTCCCCCCATTTTATTTGGTATGTATAGATAAGCTATTTATCTGAAGACCAGTAAGAGTTTCAATTTAAATTAAATTTTTCTTACTAAGATTTAAAACCCACATTTGTTTCTCCTTAGGTATTGTCCTATACCTGAAACAATGATTATTTCCTAATGGAAAAAGTTTGTTCTATTCAGTTGCAAACTAAGCTTTTCTGGAAGTCCTCTATAGGATTTGTAATAGGGTTCTGTGAGGACATAGTGGCATTTGCTGCTTGCTCACTATCATAGATGTTTTACATTTTTTGAGATTGTTCTTTCTGCCAAAGAAATAGGTGGTTTTTTTTGGCCTTTCCATTTTGATGTTTGAGTTCATGTTACGGTTTAAATTAATGATGTTGTAATCCCATGGATTAAAATTGCATGGTAATCCCATGTTACAAAAAAAGCCTAAACCTTGCCCCGCCCCTAAACATTGGTAACGGATTCAGGATCAGACTCCGTGACATTTTTCACCTAGTCTCGAAAGTAAAACTTGTCTCTTTTTAATTTTTATATTGACTCCACCTAAACTATGGATTTGTGTTCACAGTTATTTGAGATAATGGATAATCTGATTTATTATGATCTAAAAAATAATAATAACATGATTTTGTCTATCGATGGCCCTTGAATGAGTGATAAAATTTTCCTTAGTAGGCAATTAGGCATCACTTTGGTTTGATGAATAATTTGGGAGGTTGTAAATGCAAAAATCATGAAATTAAGTGTAAAAGAACCAAGAATTGAAGTCATATCAGAATGATGAATGATTATTTTCCCTGCATCAATTCATCAGACATCAGTTGCTTTTATGACTTACAATAATATCTAATCTTTATTCTACTATTATTTTATAGGTAAAGTTTATGAGAAGGTCTGTGAATTGTGTCATATCACTCTCAACAAGGTTGCTATTTTCAGTGACAATGGCACTATTACTCCTGGAGGAGTAAGGATTGGTAAGTCCAGACGTTAAGTTTTTGGTTGCATGTCTCTAACCTTGACTTGTCTACTTCAGTTGGGGAGGTTTGTGCTCATATAATCGGATTTTATGGTCCTCAGGTACTCCTGCAATGACATCAAGAGGTTGCCTAGAGTCAGATTTTGAGACAATTGCTGATTTTCTCCTGAGAGCTGCACATATTGCAAATATGGTGCAGCGTGAGCATGGCAAGTTGCAGAAGGCTTTTTTGACGGGTCTCCAGAGCAACAAGGATATCATAGAGCTTCGGTCCCAAGTTGAAAATTTTGCATCTCAGTTTGCAATGCCAGGTTTCGATGTTTGAGATGCTATTTTATGGAGTACCCCAGATGGAGTTCTCTCAACGCGGTAACAAGTTGTTTACCAAACTTGCATCTCTTGGTTGTCATATACACCTTTCTGCAATCGTTTCCTCTGTTTCTGAATTGACAACCTTCAGTAATTACAATGCTTACGGAATGGCAGAGAGCTATCTTGTTTCCATGGAGAATTGTGGATAGTTTTCAGTAAATAAACCCATCCTTCCATTTTTTGTGAAGAAATTTTGTCAGCATTCTTCTGAAAATGAGTTGGCTTGGTGACAAGATGGAAAGAGAACGTATTACGTATGGGCTAGTAGACTTTCCCGAAACCAGAATACGTTGAATTTCGTATATTATGACTGCATTCAACCCATCCTTATTATTAATTTTGGATGAAGTGAATGCTACACTGGGTCAATAATATTTTGTTGATGTAAGGATAAAATTGATATAAGGTGCAGGTTATTTGATTCATTTTTTTATTATTATTTCTTCCCCTGGATTGGAGACATAAGGTCCTGGCTGCCAAAGAGTACAAGGGTAGACGTGTAAGCTTAGACTTGAAACTTTAGTATATTATTGTTAGAGTTAATTGCATTAAAGTACCCTGACTTTTTTTTTTTCTTTAGGCAAAATATAGCAAGTTTGAGAAATGCAACACAAACATACCTTATAGCTAAAGTCAAAAAATTAACTTTACCGGTAAAAGGGTAGTTTGGTCACTTTGTTTATCATGTTAAAGCTAATTATTTAAATATTTTTTTTTTTTTTTTTTTTTTTTTGAAGTACTACAATTCAAGGTTTTTTTGGGGAGGGTGAGGACTCGAACCCACAACCTCGTGGTATAGATATAAGGGGTTTATTACCTAACCAATCACATCTCGTCAAATAATAAATAATTAAAAATATAGAAAATGGATGATCTCCTCCATTATTAAATAAAACAAAGAATCGTAAAAAAAAAATGATAATAATAAAATAAAACAAATAAAAAAAAGGAAAAAAACAGATCTCCATTTGGATCGAACTCCATTAGTGATGGGGTTCCATTTTTGTTTTTGTTTTTGTTTTTTTTTTTTTTTATTAGTTCTTTTCTAAATATATATAATTTTAGTTGATTTGTGTTTTGTGTTGGTTGTGATGAAGATGAAGTTGGGAAGAAATGGATGGGTTGGTGATGATGTTAGAGACAGGGTTAGTAGGATGTTGAAAATAAATATGGGGATGATGATAGTGTTGAAGATGGTGATGGAGGTTGATGATGTTGAAGATGAAGATGTGGTTGATGATGTTGAATATTGTTGATAGTGATTTTTCGTCAACTGGATTATTGATTAATTAAGGGGTGACATTTGTGGTTTTACCAATGAAAGGAAATGAGCGATAATAGAGAGGGGTAAGAGTTTTACATGGAAAACCCTTGAAGGGGAAAAAATCACGGGTACAGGTGACAGCGCGAAACATTCACTATGAAATAGGTGAACAATAGGTTACATTGCTCTACTCATTTTTCTCTCTTAATTACCACTTTTCACGTATATGTTCTTCTTTTTTTTTTTTTTCCTCTTTTACAGTGAAAGACAAGTGGTGAATGTGATTTAAGGTGAAGATTGCCGACTTCTCTGAAGAGTAAGGCAAGCTATTCCACAAGGCGTGGGAGAGATATCAACTGCTTTTGGCTCAATGCCCGCCTCATATGTTCACCGAAGAGTACAAGGTGTCTTGCTTTTAGAGTGGACTCACCAGATTTTCTCAAGTCTTGGTGGATAACGCATGTGGTGGTTCATTCGATACGAAGACCACAGCAGACATCTATGAGATATATGAGATGTTGGCACAAAACTCACAACAAAGGAGTGCCAATGGGTCAAGAGGTGGAAGATTTGAAGTGAATGCTAATACCAAGACAGCGATTGAGATTTCAAGAATGAATAAGCAAATGCAAGCGTGTATTGAGAGTTTGGGACACCAAAAGGTTGGTGTCAAACAAGTTGGAGAGCATGAAGCAAGCGGTAGCGGAGTGTTCAATGAAATGTATGAAGGACAAGACCATGAGGAAGTGCAAGCTATGGGCTTCCAAGGGCAACAGAACAACCCATACTCAAACACCTATAATCCGGGGTGGAGAAACCACACAAACTTCTCTTGGTCGAGCAACAACAACACAATGAACCCGTAGCCCAATACTCAAAGGGAGACTTAAGGGGCAACCAATGGGGGGCTAATCAATGGAACAACAACAAGGCTCCGTCTAGCTCATACCAACCTTACAACAAGGGCTTAGAGGATGAGATGCGAGTGATGATGCAATCATCCCAAAGGGCGAAACAAACTTTGACAACCTTTATACAAGCTAGTGGCCAACGGTTTGGTAACCTTGAAGCATCATTTGGCAATTTGGAAACTCAAGTGGGGCAAATTGCCGAAGCCCTCCAAAAGCAAGAGAAGAGCAAGTCTCCAAGCCACACCGAGCAAGCCAAGGTGATAGATGTTGTGAGGGTTGATGAGTCTAAACCAAGGGCGAAGGTAGGTGAAGACTACACCGAGCTGTAGCCCGGTCCAAACTTTTCAACAAAAAAAAATTATACATGAACTCACATCACTCATTTCTTGTGATAGACTGACAGCACCACACCACCACTATCATTTCTGATCCAACACTTTCCAACTTTTAATTTTTTTTAATAACTTAGTGGGACACAATTGGACTACATGTCTACATCACACCACTTTATTTTTTATTTTTCTCTTTTTATTTTTATTTTTATTATCAATCCTCTTATTTACAAATCACAACCGTTCACTTATCTTCACCGCCATCTTTTCTCTAACATTTTTTTTTCTTTTTATTCTTCAGCTTATCTCTATGACCTCTCATCACTAATTCATCAAACCCTTCAAACTTCATCTTCTCTGCAACTCATCTTCTTCAAAATTATCTTCTTTTTTAGGCCTTCTTTTGTTTCTTGTTTTCTTTTTCATCATTTCTTATTATCTTCTTCTTTTGCACTCCCTAGACAGCTTCTGTAGAGATCGGTGAGGATGATCGAATGATGGGACGACAACTGAATCGATGACGGCAGTTTCGGGCTAGGCGGCCGATTAGTCGACGCTAGTCACCGACTAGGCAACCGGCCGCCTAGTTTAGCCCCCCTAGATTAAAAATACTAGCCCCGCCACTGGGCTAGATAAGAAGTTATAGAGGAGGAAAAGAATGTCCAACCAAGGTTGAAGATCCGAGAAGTTTTGTGATTCCCATTTTGGTTGGAGAAAGTGATAAGATGAAGGGCGTGCTTGATCTAGGTGCAAGCATCATATCATCAATTTCTTTTTTTTTTTTTTTTGAAAGGAAAGACTAAGTTTATTACTCACAAAAAAGGATACATTAAGGGCTGGTGTCCATCCAGAATATGCCTCCTGGAAATATATTGAAAATGGATTGTTTCTGTTGAACATTACTTATTTTGATGGATAAAAAAAAAATATAAAAAAAAATAAAAAAATAAAAAAATAGAGTTTCATAACAAAAATGGTATGATGGAATTTATAAAATAAATAAGGTATTTTAATACAATTAGTCCTTTTTTTTTTCTTTTCTGTTTTTTAAAGGTAAACATATAGTTCAAAAAGAGATTCTTAAATAATTTTTAAATGAGCTCACAGGAGTGGAGTTGTATCAAACGAGAAGACACTTATTAAGAGCTTGTTTGGTTGGGCTTTTGAAAAACATCTATTAGTAAAAGATCTACTTGTAGTAATTCTATTAGAAATAAAGTTTTTGAAAAAAAAAAAAAAAAGTTATAATTTTTTGGTTGGTAGACTTTTTTTTAAAAAAAAAAAAAAAAAAAAAAAAAAAAGGTCTACCCATGAGTTTTTATCTATTAGAGGTTTAAACTCTACTTGCCTATACACGATTTAAAATAAACAATCCCAAAAGCCTAACCAAACAATTCTAAAAAGCTCAAATAGACGTTTGTACACCTTTTGAGATAGGAGAAAGCTCAATCAAACAAGCACTAAAATCAAATAATATCTTCTTAAATACCTTTTAAAATAATTTAAAAAGATTTCATTACTTTTAAAAATAGGGTTAAATTCATTTTAGTCCCTCTAGTTTGACCTATTACACAAACTGGTCCCCCGGTTTTCAGCTTTATCTTGACAGGTCCCGTTAGTTTCCAAAAATACGTATTTCAGTCCCTGCCGTCCAATTCTGTTAGGGTTTCGTCAGATCATTAAGGGTATAATGGTAAAAGCATGATTAAAATTAATAATTTCAATTAAAAACAATTAAAAAATTGATTTAAAAAAATTAAATTAAATAATTATTATTATTATCAAAAAATTAAACAAATCATTTATTATAAAACTTTTTAAAAAAAAAAAAAATTAAACACTAACTATAAATCTATAATCTCTTTTCTCTCCCTCAATCAAACCCTAACTATAATTAAAAAAAAAAAAAAAAAAAAAAATTGAACCAGAGACACATCGTTCTTCTCTCTCGATCAAACCACCACCACCACCGATCTCTCTCCTATTTTCTCTCGATTCTCTTCTCTCCCTTCCACTGCCCTCTTCTCCTTTTCTCTTCCCACCGTTCTCTTCTCTCTCCCCGCCACCTCTTCTTCTCTTTCTCTCTTTCTCTAATGTCTCTCTCATTCCGATTTAGGGTTTGAGATTGTTGATTTTGGGCAACTGGTGGTGTAGGAGATGGAGGTGGCGGCGGTTTGTGGTTGATTTGGGGTGGTGGTCGGAGATACGGGATTAATGGGTGGGTTTTTGTGGCGATCGACTGTTTGTGGTGAAGAAGATGGGTGGATTTGGGGTGGTGGCCGGAGATACGGGATTAATGGGTGGGTTTTTGTGGCAATCGACTATTTGTGGTGAAGAAGATGGGTGGATTTGGGGTAGTGGGCGACGGTTTGTGGTGGAAGTGTTTCAATTTTTTTTTTTTTTTTTTTTTGTTATTTCACTGGTGTTGTGGTGAAGAAGATGGGTGGATTTGGGGTGGTGGCCGGTGGTTTGTGGTGGAAGTGTTTCAATTTTTTATTTTTTATTTTTGTTATTTCACTGGTGTTGTGAAGAAGATGGGTGGATTTGGGGTAGTGGCCGGCGGTTTGTGGTGGAAGTGTTTCAATTTTATTTTTTTTTTGTTATTTCACTGGTGTTGTGGTGAAGAAGATGGGTGGATTTGGGGTGGTGGTCGGCGGTTTGTGGTGGAAGTGTTTCAATTTTTTTTTTTTTGTTATTTCACTGGTGTTGTGAAGAAGATGGGTGGATTTGGGGTGGTGGCTGGCGGTTTGTGGTGGAAGTGTTTCAAATTTTTTTTTATTATTTCACTAGTGGTTTGATTTGATTTCGAACCATGATTTGGTGGAGATTGTCGATCGATGTTGATTTGGTGGATCGGTGTGGTTTTTTGGCTTTTGTTTTGGTGTTGGGAGGTGGAGAGTTTGGTGGCATTGGTTTCAATGGTGGTGGTGGTGGTGGTGGTGGTGGTTGTGGTTTGAATGGTTTTTTGGGTTTCTGGGTTTCTGCTGTGGAGATTGGATTTGGGTGGTGGGATTAGGCAGTTAGGTTTGATTTCGTGGTGAGAGGTGTAGGATTATGATGATAGTGGTTTGGTGATGATGTTGATTGTGGTGATTTAATTAAAAATTCTGGGTTTAATTCTGGGTTGATGTTGATGATAGCAAAAGAAATAATTCTGGATTGATGTTGATGATAGCTAGGTTAATTAACTAATTTATTTATTTAAAATTGAAAAAATAAAGATGAAATTCATCTCTTATTTTTAAAACAAAAATCAGGGGCAGCAGGGTCATTTGACCCTCTGTCCCTGTCAGATTTAACTTTATTAACGGAAATCGTGACAGAAGGACCAAACGAGACATTTCTGAAAACCGAGGGACCAGTTTGTGTAATAGGTCAAACTAGAGGGAGTAAAATGAATTTAACCCTTAAAAATAAAAACCCCAATCGCTTTCAACAATTTCAAAATTCATATTTATTATGTGTTGTTGTGGAAATATATTTTTCATGGTTTATTAAGCATGCAAAACCAAAGTAAAAGTTACTTATATATGTTCATTATTTGATATGCTCATAAATACTTTTATTAATTGTTAGGATATTGGAATAAACCATTAGATATTATGATGAAATTGGGAGTGGAAAAGGAGGAAATGAAATTACATTATTACATTTTAAACTTTTATTTATCTTCAAAAATATCATGAACTACTCAACTAACAGTCAAAAACAACTTTTGACTGTAATCTTAACCGGCTGATCCACAATCAAAATAACACATAGAGTTGTGATTCTCACCTTGATTCACTCCTACTTTACATCAAAACTCTATCCCTCTCATATGCTATAAATACACTAACACCACTTTGATATTGTCATTCATATCATGAAGACATTAACATTTTCATCATGTGCTTTGGTTATCATGGTTATTTTCTTCCATGTAGTAGTAGTACATGCCAAGGAGGATTGTTCTAGTTCTGATATTGCTTGTAACGATCCCGGTACAGGTGGACTCAGACGGGAAACTTTTCCAGAAGGGTTTGTGTTCGGCACAGCTACATCTGCTTATCAAGTTGAAGGAATGGCCAGTAAGGATGGCAGAGGTCCTAGTATTTGGGATGCTTATGTCGAAGTTCCAGGTATTTTTGTTTTTAATTTGTTTCCAACTCTCAAATGTGTTTTTGTTGGATTTATGTTTATTGTTATATATTTTGTATAGGGAACATTGCTGGCAATGCTACTGGCGAGGTCACTGTTGATCAGTATCACCATTACAAGGTATGATTCAAATAGCATTTACAAATGAGAGAGAATACATGTTTTGATCAAAATGATGTTTATGACTTTGTTACAGGATGATATTGATCTAATGGTCAACTTAAACTTTGACGCATACCGTTTTTCGATTTCTTGGAGCAGAATCTTCCCGAGTATGTTTCTTTTTTCATTTTTAGATTATTACCTCAGATCATTGCTACTCAAAATGTCTAAATATTTCTTAATCCTGATTGCAGATGGCTCAGGAAATGTGAATTGGTTGGGAGTTGCTTATTACAACAGATTGATTGATTATATGCTTGAAAAAGGTAACAAAAACAAATACAAATTCTATGAAAATACATTTTATAACACATGATTCATGAATAATTAATGTTTATGTGTTATCGGTAGGGATCACGCCATATGCAAATTTATATCACTATGACATGCCATTGGCTCTGCAAGAAAAATATGGTGGTTTGTTAAGCTGCCAAGTTGTGTAAGTCTATATATAGTATTATCTTATAAAATCAATTGTTATGTGTTTCTAAAGTATTAAATGGATATATTTCAGGAAAGATTTTGCAGATTATGCAGACTTTTGTTTCAAGACTTTTGGTGACAGAATTAAGAACTGGTTCACATTTAACGAGCCAAGAGTTATAGCTGCACTTGGATTTGACAATGGCATAAATCCTCCTTCAAGGTGTTCGAAAGCATTTGGAAATTGCACAGACGGAGACTCTTCAACCGAGCCTTATATTGCAGCTCATAATATGCTTCTGTCTCACGCCTCAGCTGTCCAAAGATATCGCGAGAAATACCAAGTAAGATATTCATACTTTTTTTTCAATTTATTACTCTGATGAATATATAGACTAATGTATGCATTTTTGTGTATACCAGGAGAAACAAAATGGGAAAATTGGAATTCTCTTGGATTTCGTTTGGTACGAACCTCTTACCAGATCAAAGGCTGACAACTATGCAGCTCAAAGAGCCAGAGATTTTCATCTTGGATGGTAAATAATCCTCATTGAATTTGGAATTCAATGTTGCCTAGCTAATGAAATTAAAAATTCTTATTATAATTTGCAGGTTTTTGCACCCCATTACGTATGGTGAGTATCCGAGAACAATGCAAGAGATTGTGGGAAATAGGCTTCCAAAATTTACAGACGAAGAAGTTTTATTGGTAAAGGGTTCAACAGATTACATTGGTATCAACCAATATACATCTTACTACATGTTTGAGCCTACTTGGCCTAAATCATCAGACTTAGGCTACCAAGCTGACTGGAATTGTGGTTTTGCTTGTAAGTCTCTCTTTCACATGTCTTATATATATTATATGTTGTTTTATCAAATGGCATAATTTGTGATCTTTTTTTTTTGCAGTTGAGAAGAATAATGTGCCAATTGGTCCAAGGGTAAGTTGAGTTGTGACATAACTAGTTTCCTATACTATAACTATATCACCATTTGACATGTTTGAAACATTTGTAGGCGAATTCCGGATGGCTTTATATCGTACCCTGGGGTATGTACAACGCTTTGACATATGTAAAAGAGCGTTATGGCAACCCCACCATGTTTCTTTCAGAGAATGGTATGGATGATCCGGGAAATCTGACACTTCCACAGGCATTACATGACACGACAAGAATAAATTACTACAAAGACTATATAACACAAATGAAGAAGGCTATAGATGATGGAGCAAATGTGAAGGGATACTTCGCATGGTCATTGCTTGACAATTTTGAATGGTTATCAGGATATACTGCTAGATTTGGTATAACTTTTGTTGATTTCAATACCCTTCAGAGGCACCCCAAGATGTCTGCCTACTGGTTCCAGAAAGTCCTCAAGAGGGGAGGAGATTAAGGGAATGAGGAAGCATTCACTTTTTAGCTTTCTGTTTGCTTTGAATTTAGTTCAGTCTGTCCATGTTTAGGTTTTTTGCTTTCTCAAAGTGTAATAAATCTTCTGTCGATAAATTCTTCAGTTTTTTTTCCATATTGTCTCAATTGTCTTCTGACCATCTAAGCACCATTAATTGGTGGTGCAGTCCCAAAATGGTCATTCACTATTTAAATTGTTCCAAAATCACCATTTCAACAAAACATTGTTCCTTTAAAAAAAAAAAACAAAACAAAACTTTATTCATTGACAACTATTATATAAAAATCTAATAGAAAGCTGTTGTTATCTGTGTGACATGACACCCATAAAGATATTTTATACCCTTTGTGGTTGTTTTGGTTGTTTGAAGAGAAAGAGTGAGGAAGGTTGTTTTGGTTGTTTGAAGAGAAAGAGTGAGGCAACAGAAAGAGGCTCTGTGATAGGCTTGAATTGGGAAAATTAGGGCTGAGAAAATTTGGGATTTTCTATAAGAAGATATTGCCCCGGACAAAGTGGCAACAATTGATACTTTCTTTCTATAAAATTAATTTGAACCAGTTTAAAAAATTAATGCCCATTTAGGGACAATCTCACCAAAACAGTGGCTCTAGAAATCACTTGACTCAAATAATAATCATCATGATCTTGAATAATTTTTTAACTTGTGCAAACAAATGTTGTTTGTCTACTTACTGGAACTGATAAGTTGCAACCTTTACTTAAATTAACAAATCGAGATCTGATGTGCCTCATGATGCACATTCCCTGAATCTGTTATTTAACTACTATACGAGGTAAAAAAAAAAAAACCTTTTGTAGTTGCATTTTGGTAGCAAAGGAAAAAGAAAAATGACTTGTATAAAGAAGAACAGGAATATAAAATAAATCTTTTATTAGAATCTAAATGGCATTTACAAGCATGTTGTATCAACATAAAGTTTACAGTAAAGTTAACACAATCTACACACACTTGTGGCTAAACTTAAATTACACACTAATACTCTATTTACACACCCACTGTATTATTATTTTCCTGCACAAATTAACAAATCCAGTCACATTTTATCAGTTATATTTATATACCATGGCCCATGAACATTAACTGAAACAGTAGCAGCCACCACCAACACTTCACCAGCTTCCATCACCCTTTCGGTCAGCATAGCAGCCCCGACCTGCCGGAGGGCTACTTCAGCCAATTTTCTTCCGTTAGGTCCACTTCCCCCAAGTACAACTCCTCTTGTAGCCAAATGAACAGCACGGGACACCCTTCCAAACACAGGATCCCCAGCTTGTAAGCTCTTTGCCAACATCCGTGCCATTACCACCTTCCTTGATTGAAGCTTCTCAGCATCTACTACCTTGTCATCACCACTTGAGAATTTACTGATTATCTCAACAATCTCTTCTAGACCTGCATCTTCGGCATGGTCTAAGAGCTCCATGAGTCTTTCAGTGCACTTTGATATAATGTTTTCCATGTCTGCAAGGCTGGTCACTACCCGCTCACTAAGAAGGGTTTGCCGGCAAACAAGAATGCTGAAAATTGAAATCACTTCATAATTAGTATCTAATAAACCCAGAGGTAAACCACTAAGCAAATTTCTCATATACATTCTATGAACAAATATTAGACATCTGCAAAAGATATAGCACCATTCTTCAATATTTTAAAGAATTTGATACAATCTGCTAGTTTGGCATTTCAGATGTTAATTAAAGAGAGGGAAGAAACTGTAAAAACTACACTTTGTGAAAGAAGATGTTTATGTTTAGAAAGGACAAAGAAACAAATAGGGGAGTGAGAATTCTTCAAGCCACTTACCTGGTGGCGATTACGATAATCTTCTGAACTTGAGCCTGAACAGCTCTCAACCTTGGGAGATTGAGCATGAAAGTTTCGGGTAAAGCTTCTTGAGTTACGCCAGATATCCCAATTACTAACTTCAACAGGCCAAGCCTCACCAACAAATCAACTGTTTCACCTTTGCATTCTGGTTGCTGATTATCTGATCCAAAAAAAAAAAAAAAAAAAACAGAGAACCAAGAGCAACTTAATTTACATTTAGGAAATATAGCTTCCTTCGTAACATACAGAGTTAATTTAATAATGTCCATACCTGTGCTATTTGCAACACCAGATGAATGAGATGTGTTTTGGTTTCCACTTGTTTTGACCAAAAAGCTTCCACCAGTTTTAAGTGTAGTAGAAGGCAGAGGCACACAAGAACTTTCCTCCTGCCTCGTCAAAGCTGAAAGAGAATTTGTGTGTTCCTCCCATTCCTGGTCTTTGCAAATCCGCACAGATGAAAGCCATCGTAAAGTCAATGGCAGAAAGGTGTAGGCATCAGATGGAGTCCCATGACGATTTGCAAATGCTTTTTGGAGGTAATCCAAACCAGCAGAACCCTTCAACAAAGGCTCCATGATTCTTATGCGTGCTTTGCTTATCTCACGCTTCAGAGCCTGTCAGAAAATAAACCATGTTATACTCCTGAGAGGGGGGTGTATGAGTGTATCATCCTTGCCATTTCTAGTGGTCAAGATCAAAAATATATATTTATTTCATCATACGGCTTTTGAAATATAATCTTTTAAACGATTAGTTCTAGGGGTTCTATCCAGAAATGATGTAATTCAGAAAACTTCTAACTTTAAAAGCATTCTATGAAGTAGATGATTTCCAAACAGAATGCTTGGTTATTGATGAAATTTTCTGAAACTTTAAAGGAAAGACTAATTTCTCCTGACTGAATGTCTATTGATGTAATAAAATGTTGATTCAGATGGAATAAGTGCGGATGCCCACCTGGATCTGCACTAGAACAAAACGTAAACCCTTAATCATTGCGATGACATGTGAACTCGATTCATCTCTGGCCTGGCATATCTCAGATAGCTCTTTCAGTAACTTCTCGATATTGTCCTTCATCTCATCGTCACTGGCTGGGGAGGAGAGTTTCTGCAGAGTGCTCAATGCAAAGACAAGAATCCTTCCAAGGTAATCAATGTCCAGGTTACCTGAATTGAGAACCTAAGGAGAAAAAAAAAAAAAGAGAAAAGAAAATATTATCAAAATTAAGCATCATAGTATGATACGATGCGTCAATTCCATAAGTGGTAATGACTACTACCTGAGCAAGAATTTCTAGATCAATAGCTTCAGTAATTTCTTCCTTCCAGCTCTGGGGAGCCATCTCACAAATTTCATCCCTCACTTCTCTCACAAGATGAATAACCCGGTCATAATTGGGTTTCTCCTGTTTCATGGATTCCATGATGCCATCCCAAAAGGCCTTCTCCATTGTCTTTCTTATTTTAGCCTGCAAAGTGAGGAAATGAGCAAACAAAAATCAGTCTCCAGACTTTTTTAAATTTTTATCACTGCAAATAAAACTTTGCATTTCATTCTTTTAAAAAAGTAATGCGGGTGATAATAAGCCAAACATTGCAAAACCGTATGTTAAGTGGCAGCCAATAATAAATTAGTCATATCCAAAGGTTGTGAAATCTGTTATAAATTTTCCAGACATGCTGAATTTCCTCCACATTCTATGTTTACATAAAGTATTATTGAGCCAACACAATTTATGTTATTCATAAAGAAACATATGAGAAATAATAAATAAGTACGAGAGCCGGTCCTTGTCTACTTGAAAAAAGCAAAAATGTTAACAAAATGATAGATTCCCTGTTCTTCTACATACACTAATTCAACCTCAGAAATAATTATGATTAAGAAAGCACACTAACCTTGATACTGTTTTGATCTTCATCAATGACGCTTAAGCTATCAACAAAAGCATGATTCTGCTTATGGAGAAATTCATTAACAATCAATTCATTCTCTGTGACCTGCTGTTTTTCAACAGGTGCACCCAATTGACCATCTATAGAGCTGCTGCTGGGTGTAGGGCCAACTTTTTTAGGAGACGGTGTGGCATCTTCCCTAAACAAGGAACGAACAACACGACTTGGTTCCTCAGTGCCTTGAGTCAGATTATTTCTGTTATCCACGTTAGCAACAGATGCAAGAGGAACTGGGGAATTAGATGGATAAGGGGATAAAAAGCTCGTGCTAGGAGATCCTACTGGGCTTCCATTTTCCTTTGCTTCAAAATATTTAGATCGTGCTTCAGATAGTGCACTTTCCATACGCTCAATCCCAGCATCTCCACTAAGATGTTGTACTTTTTCCCGTAAAAGTTTCTGATCTACTGCAACCTGAAAAAAAAAAAAAAAAAAAAAAAAAAAAAAAAAAAAAAAAAAGAAAGGAAAAAGAAAGGAAATTTCATATATAAGTTTAACCAACACATAAATAGAAAGAACACCACCTAGAAAAATAACCGGATATCAATACCTAAAATAACATTTGCCAAAAGAAAAATTTTATATTTAAATAAATCCTGCTAAAGCCTCTTCTTGGTGGGAAAAGAGAAACCCCACCCTGTAAAACTCAATCAACCTCACGAAACAGTTTCTATGACTAAAACCCCAACCTCTTCCCTACCCTCCAACCAAAAAAATTAAATTAAAGCAATTGTAAAATTTAAGCAGCAAGAATACCGCAACGTTGTGTTAAATCTAAAATTAAAATCACAAGTTCACCACTAAGGAGGATTTTTAAAGCTTAAGAAATAGAAGGGTAAATACCTGTACTTGAATAGCTTTCATATCATGAGTAAGATCACCGTTATCTCCTTCTGGAGTCATCTTGCATTTTTGAATCATGGATAGCTCAAGCTGGCACGCTGCTCTCACCAAATCCTCCTCTAATGACTGAGCATCCTTAACTTTCCATGCCACAAAACAATTCAAGTAGGAGCACCATGCTTTATCAAATGAAGCAAGCTGCGACCTGAAGGTCCAGCGTTTTGGCATCGAAGTTTCAGACTCTTCATCAGAACTCTGTACGGGCCCTTCCAATATAACCTTTATCAACAACTCAAACTGTCTAACAAATTCTTCCGCAGACTTGGCCAAAGCGATCTCATGCTCTCCTTGATCACTGAAAACCGCATCTGGATGACCCAATATCATGTAAGCACAAAGAGCAACTCTAACTGAATACCTTGATAATTTAGCTGGACTTCTGCTTGCCTCTCTGGAGGAACCTACATTTTTTGCCCCTCTACTCCTTGAAGGATTTCTTGGAGTGGGCCTTTTCTTAGGTGATGCAACTCGTCTAAGAAGGTGATCAATATTATCAGGACCGGACTGATTGGAAGCAGCAGCAAAAGCCCTGAAGACTTTCAAGCGGCTCTCAAGCCGGTCAAGTAGAGCTTTCGCAGTTTGAAGGGTAGTAGTTGATTCAATGAGAAGAGCCAGTTGCTCAAATGGCATTGACTTGACAGAATTTTCATTAATCTTTAAGGCATCATAAGCTTTTGCCAAGGCCAGGGTACTTTTCTTCTGATTGAGGAATTGTCTCCAGCATCTAACAGAAACAAGTATATTAGGCTTGAAATCTTATCATCAAAAACTCAACAGATAAATCCCAAAACTGAAAATATACTACAGCTTGAAACAACATAAATCCGAAAAAAGACAAATAGATTATGTCATACTAAGATATATATATACCAACATTTGTCCAGTACAGAACAAATATTAGACCATAACATGCTAAATAAGGGCTCTTAGGCTGAGGACAGCAAAGCTTCAAAATTTGCAAAAGATGGTTATGGTCACAACTGTGTGAAACTCAAAGATGGTACATTCAAACTCATGTACCTTGCTAATTTTATTGAAAGGAGATCAGCCTGCTTGTACATCCTATTCAAATCCACTCGAATAGTATTATGCAGCCTTCCTCTTTGCCTCAAATATTCCGCTCTTTGTCTTTTTGCCTGACATCATAAAAATTCAAAGAGAAAATTATGCCAAGTACTCAAAAAAATACACCATTTATATAAGGACTTATAAACATGTATTTCACTTGAGAAATTATTCATACCCTTTGCAGTCGATCTTCTAACTGATCCCTCATTCTCCTCCTCTCAGCTTCCCGTTGGTTTGAGACAAACTTAGCTACACGTCGCACTTGCAACACCCTAGCACGTGCCTTTTTCTTCTCTGCTTCTAGCAATCCTAGTCGCTTCTTCTCAGCAGCTACTCGTTTATGGTGAATTGCAGCACGCACACGCTCCTTATACTTGCTCTCACGAGCCATCCTTCGAAATAATGATTGTGATGACCTCTCCTTTAATTTGGCTCTTCTTTGGTTGTAAGCGTTGAGGATAAGCATTCTATTTAGCTCGGCCTGCTGAACCCTTGATTCAACTTTAGAGCCCAGCATCTCACGTTCCCTCTCAAAACGCATTTCTACCCCAGTTTTAGCTGCCTGCCGCAATTCATCCAATCTAGCTAGGCGCATCTGAGCCTTCGCCAAAATGCTCAACCTGTTGGCTCAACCGTGAGTAGTCTTACAAACTTAAATTATGCGCAACTGTTGACAGAAAAAGCAAATTCTAACTAAGGGAAATGTAATGCACAGAAACAACCTATATGGTGATGTTGCTATGAAAACAACAGTTGCTGATCCGACAGTATCATAATTCCTAATTAGAAGTTATTGTGGTTTAGGAAAGAAGCTCTTTTAATTAATTTCCAAGTCATATAAACAAGAAAGATTACAATAATTATATATATATATATTCCAGGAATGATTATATTAAATGTCCCAAATTCGAAGTGTAATAGCTACGATTGCATAAAATCACACCAAGTTATTTTCATATGATGCTATTTGTCAAGACCATATTAAAAGGAGACATACAAGAGAATGTGGGCCATCAAAGAATTGAAGAAAAAAATTATGTACCACAGCCCCACAAACCATATCATGACACATTTGTAGAGTATGATGATCACGCCTATTCGATCTAGGCGGCCAATTTTTTTTTTTTTCCTACCTATAAAACCAATAATAAAACTCATATTATGACCAATTCAATCAAAATCATCAACATCTAGTCCAAATCCACGCATTTCACAATTGACAATCTAATATTTTAATCAAAGTATCGACATTCAAACAAAAATCAAAAGCAAATCAAACTATCAAGTATCAAAGATAAAGTATAAACCATGTTAGACAATAAGACGAATATCAACCACTGTATACTTATATAGAGTATAAACCATATCATTACACATTTGTAGAGTATGATGATCATCAAGTTAATAAAATTAAACAATGAACTAAATATAAGATAAGGCTCCCACAACAAAGTGACACATCATCATCACATGGAAACATCCGGAAAATTAAACAATGAACTAAATAAATTTGATTTCACCCGAACCCAAACTTTTCTAGTGATGACTGATGATCAGCGTATGAATTATCAATTGGGCTAATCATTTCAGGAGCGTAAGCAAGAATACAAGAGGCGTCCATTTCACAATATCAGAGACCTAGTAGTGCAACAAAACAAAAAAAAAAATTAACCTTTTCTCGTGGGCGGCTTGAAGCTTTGCTTCAAGACGCTGTCCAAGATCCTCCTCATTAGATGAAGACTGTGAGGGGCTTCTCGGCTTCGGTCGGGCCTTGCTTGACAATTTCTCATAGAATTGCTGCACTCAGAAAGTGACAAAGGGTTAAAGAAACAATAGAAAGACGAAATAACTTATTTCAAATTGGAAACCTGAATACTTTTATTACCAATAACAAACATTAACAAATGAAAAAAAACACATGTGGATTGAATATTCAAAAAAATAAAAATTCAAAAACAAGTTTCAGGCAGACAAAAGAGAAACCCATGTGCAAGGGAGACCCCAAAAGTGGCAAAGCACATTCAAAAACAGAGACCACCAAAACTCTCACCTAACAAAAAGTTAAGAACCTTCAAAATAAAGATTTTAAAAATCACCCAAAAAGATCCAAACCCTCCACAAACATTGAATCTTCCGATTTGAAAGTCAAGTCCAGCTTGCTTAATATTTATCAAAACCCAAAAACGTAGAGTCCAAGAAAAATATATCTAAAACGAAATTAACCAGTCTTGAAGAAAAAAGAAAACTTGATCACTCTTTAACTCTTCAAATCAATTGTTTTGAAATTTTGTCACTTAGAAGTACTATAATTTCACATACAAATTAAATCGCCATAACTAATTAGCAATTAGAACATAAAAATTCAAACCACAAGAGATCAAACACAAAACCCAGTATCCTCACAAAATCTCACCAAAAAAAATAATAATTTAATTAAGTTAAAAACCTGTCTCCGAAGATCGGCGTGTCGAAGTTTGGCTTCGATTTCTTCAACAGTACTGGGAGTCTTGCACTCCGCCAACCTCTTCCTGATCCTCGTCGGAACCCTAACCGGCGACGAGAACGGCGTCGCCGCCTCGTCAGTAGCCGGAAACTCCATAGCCACCGCCGCCACTCCTCTCACCGTGTCCGACGATGACTCCATCGCCAAAACTCACAACACCAACAAAATAATCAAACAAAAAATTACGCGAATTGGAATTCAAAAAGCAAAACCCAGTTCTAAAAGACCGTGAAGAATTGTGGGTTGGGTTTGGTTTTTAATGAATTTATTAACGTATTTAAAATGAGAGAGAATTGAAGAAACAGAAGAAAAATAAAGAGGGTGATAGACGAAGCGTGTTGATGATGTTGTGTGTAATGGAATTCTTTTTTACAATTATATATCTGGGTTTTTTACACGTAAGCTTTTTCGGCCCCAACGGTACTCTTTTTCATATTTTCTTTTTTTTTTTCTTGGACTTGGTATGCCCCGATGTTATTGGAATTTACGGTGGTGTCCTTCTTTTTTCTTGACTATTTTGTCCCTTGTTTGCTTTAGGGTAGGAGGTTAAGACTTAAGAGTAGGTTTGGTTGAATGGTTAGGTGAAATAATCCACTTTAAGACATTTTTACAAATAATAATTTTTTCCTAATAAAAGAATATTTTAAATTAATATTTTTTATTATAATTTTAAATTTGTATTTAATAGTTTTTTATAAAAAAATTTATTTAAAAGTTAAAAAATAAAAGTCTATAGAAAAATAGTAAATGCACATCTTTAGGTTTTTAACTTTCATTTTGATGTATTACGTATTTACATTAAGAATAAGGTTAGATGTATGTTAAACATTTTATATAGATTCTAATTCTATTTTCTCAAGAAAAAAAAAAAAATCTAACTCTATGATGTTTAAAGATAATTACTAGATAATGATTTATATCTCATGTATATATATATATATATATATACAGATTTTCTATTATCAATTCGTCCTGACAATAAATATATCAGGATGAAGAATGTGGACCACTAGATTTACATACTTTGACTCAAAGTGTATGCACTTGTCAAAACTTCTCCATAATCTATGGTCCACATTCTTCGTATTGATATATTTATTGTCAAGACGAACTGACAATAGAAAGACTGTATATATATATATACAGTCTTTCTATTATCAGTTCGAACTAATAAAAGATATATCAGTTCCTTGCATGTGGGCCATTGGATTTAAAAGATGTTTTGACAAATGCATGCAGCCAAGTCAAAGTATTTAAATCCAATGGCCTACATACAAGGAACTGATATATCTTTTGTCAGTTCGAACTGATAATAGAAAGACTGTATATATATATACAGTCTTTCTATTATTAGTTCGAACTGATAAAAGATATATCAGTTCCTTGCATGTGGGCCATTGGATTTAAAAGATGATTTGACAAATGCATGCAGCCAAGTCAAAGTATTTAAATCCAATGGCCTACATGCAAGGAACTGATATATTTTTTGTCGGTTCGAACTGATAATAGAAAAATTGTATATATATATATATAAGAAGAATGAAATGATGGGATAGGATAGGATAGTTAATAAAAAAATTGTATACAAAAATTTTATTTAATATTTTGTTAAATGCCTCCCCTATTCCATCACTTAAATATAAATGTATATTTAATGCTTTTTGAAATTCATTATAATGTTTTGATAGTTTTCTTAAATATGTTTCAAATCTCTCATAAGTTTTATTGAGATCCCGTCTTATTCCTTATAATTTATAAGGAAATCTTCCTTTAAGATGAAGTTTATCGATTAATTGAAGTCACTTGTATTTTAATCAAATATTTGAGATTGGCATCATTTACAAGTAATAATTCATCTTCATAACATAATATATTTAAATTCAAACCAAAAAAGTGGGTCTTTTCTTCTCTCTTTTTCTCTCGTTCAGAAAGATAAACAGGGGAGTAAAAGTTGAAACGTCCTTTAAGGTTGGTGTCTTCTTCTCTGAAGTAGAATTCAAATCTCTCAGTGGGTTTCTTAGTTTATAGATTTTAGTGATGGCTGAGTTCGAAATCTCAAAGTTGTATGAGAATCTCTCCTTAGCGGACGAAGATGGCGCGATATATGAGAGGCCTGTAGCAGATACAAACGAGGGCGAGGTGGAAGTGGATCTCTGTCTGGTAGGAAAGGTACTTTCCGGCAGAAAAGTGAATCGAGAGGCGTTTATTCACTTGATCGAACAGCTGTGGAGTCAGTTTGGCAGGGTTGAAGTCGAATCAGTGGATTTTAATACTTTTATGTTCAAATTTCTCAATCAGGAGGAGAGGAACAGAATATGGCAACGAGGGCCTTGGTATTTTGAAAAGAGTTTAATAGTGTTAGAAAAGCCAGAGGGGAGGGGCAGTATTTCACAACTGAAATTCAACATGGTGGAGCTGTGGATTCAGATTCATGATGTGCCAATTATAGGTATGAATAAGAGAACAGCTAAGTGGATGGCTGAACAGATAGGTCGGGTGATTGATATTCCGGCTGAATCTAAGGATTGTTGGGGCAAATTTCTGAAAGTAAGAGTACAAATTGACATAACAAAGCCTCTGAAAAGATGGCTCCGTTTGAAATTGGATAGCTCAAATGATATAGTGATGGTTAGTCTAAAGTATGAGAGGTTGCCCGAATTTTGCTATGTTTGTGGTCGAATTGGGCATGCCAGTAAGGAATGTTCTGATGAAACGGCCAAAGTTGAAGCTTTGAAGGGGGTTTCCACTAAATTTGGGTCCTGGATGAGAGCTGCTGTTCTTGACCGACAGAAAATGAAATTTGATCAGTTTAGTGTTCGTCAGTCGACGATTCAAGGTCGTTTGGAGGAGCGGCAAGAGGGGACAGAAGGGGGGTTACAGCCTTTGAGTTCTGGTGGTGGTGGAAGCGGGAAGGAGGTTGGCGGATTGCAGCCAGTGAGGTCTGGTTCGCCCAATTGCCAGGTCTCAACTTCGACCGCCTCTGTTAGGGTTTCAAAGGATGCTGAAGATATTATCCAACAAAATAACCAGCCTATGGTCATTGGATCCGGGTTGTCTCAGGATAGTGGGCTGTTGAAGATAGGCCCTGTTGAAGAGGGCCGAACCAGTCCGAAGCAGCCTGAGGAAAGGGGGTTGAAAGATGTTGGGCCAGGCCAGGATGTTGGGCCTGTTTTAACAATAGAGGGTCCTTTTTTGGGACAGGTTATAACAGAGGACAATAGGTTGGTCGTCCATTCCAAGCCAGAGGAGACATCAATCCTTTTGCAGTCTAATGCCAGAAACTGGAAGAGAATGGCCCGTGCTAAGCAGTCAGAGGTTCTTTCGCCCAATCAGTCCAGTTTATTTCGAAGAATCCAGACGGTCAGTACGAAGGGGAAGAAGAGTTCACAGGGTAGAGGTATTTCTTCCACAAGTAAGTCGAAGTTTAATTTAGCTGGGAAACGGTCGGGTCTTGGAAATTTTCTTTCTTCTACTCAGTCTTCTTCCCTTCCGAGGGGTACTTTTCTCAGCTCTTTGAAAAAAAGGGAGATTCAATTTGGTAAACGAAAGTTATGTATGGGTTCAGTTGGGGAGAGTGGTACTACTAAGAAAGTGAGAGTGCCTTTCAAGTCTACGGGTTCCAATAATTTGGCGGAGTCTGGTGCACAGACCCGTCAGGAGCGATGATTGGCCTTAGTTGGAATGTTCGGGGTTTGGGGAATCCCCGAGCATTGGCGGCCTTAAAAAGGTTGATGAAGTTACATTCCCCGGATTTTGTGTTTCTGTCGGAAACCAAACTCTCAGGTAGAAAGGCAGTCAAAATTAGAGACAATATTGGGAATTATGAAGTGTTTTGGGTGGAGTGTATTGGTTGTAGCGGAGGTTTGATGCTGTTGTGGAAAAAAGATTTACAGATTCAAGTGATTTCTTTTTCAGTTGGGCATATTGACGCTCGAATCACAATGGATGATGGTTTTCAGTGGAGATTTTCGGGTATATATGGAGAACCTACCCCCAGTCGGAGAGCTAGCTTCTGGGAGTTATTGGGTCGGTTGAGTAAGGTGGATAGATTGCCTTGGGTTTGTGGTGGGGACTTTAATGAAGTCCTGTGTATGAATGAGAAGGTGGGTGGCTCTGAGAAATCAATTTCTGGTATGATTCGATTTCAGCAGGCAATCGACAGGTGTGATTTAATTGATTTGGGATCAACAGGTCCTAGATATACCTGGAACAATAAAAGGGAAGGAAGACATAATATTCAGGAAAGGATTGATAGATACTTTGCCAATAATTTATGGCGCGATAGGTTTGATTTTGTGTTGGTGGAAAATTTAGGGTTTAATTCTTCGGATCATCGTCCCATTCTCTTGAAGTTCGACCAGTTTCGGAGGCCAGTGCAGGGCAGTTTTTCTAGTTTCCGTTTTGAACCTTTCTGGCTAAAAGAGGAGGATATTGGTGATGTGATAGTGGCTGCATGGAATGCTAGGGGTCCCTCCAATTCGGCACAGGATTTTCTTTCTAAATTGGATCAGTGTGCGTCAAGTTTGAAAGGCTGGAGTCAGAATCGGTTTCGGAATCTTAGTACTCAGATAGTGGTTAAAAATAGGGAGATAGAGAAATTATATAAGGAGTGTGAGAAAGATGGTATAATGTCAGTTATCAAGGGGTTAGAAAAATCAGTGGAAGATCTCCTGGTTAGTGAAGAACTTTTCTGGAGGCAGAGATCAAGGGTTGATTGGCTAGAGGCGGGCGACAAAAATACGAAGTTTTTTCATAACAGGGCGTCAGCTAGGCAGAAGAAAAATCGAATTCACAGTTTACTCAACAAAGAGGGGCGGATAGAAGTCTCAGCAGAAGGTATGGCAGCGGTGGTTCAAGAGTTTTTTCACTCGCTCTTCCAATCCTCTAATCCTAGTCCTTCGGATATCAGTAGAGCTTCAGAGGGTGTTAACGCCTGTTTGGACCTTTCGCAGAGTGACGTGCTGAGCAGGGCGTTTACTGCGGAAGATGTCAGGTTAGCTATTTTTGACCTTAGCCCTACAAAAGCGCCTGGCCCAGATGGGTTTCAGGCTATTTTTTTTTCAGAAATTTTGGAATATTTTGAGGGAGGATGTTACTAGAGTTTGTTTAAGTATACTGAATGGCTATGCATCTATACAAGATTTTAATTGCACTTCTGTTGTGTTAATTCCGAAAATTAGTAATCCTAATTCTCCTAAGGATTTTCGGCCTATTGCTTTATGTAGTGTTATTTACAAGGCTATTACTAAGGCAATAGCTACTAGAATTAAACCTTATCTCAATGATATTATTTCCCCCAAACAGTCAGCTTTTGTTCCTGATAGGCAAATTTTTGATAATGTGATTATAGCTTTTGAAACCCTCCATTCGATAGCTAGGAAGAAGAGTGGTAAACAAGGGTTGATGGCTATCAAACTGGATATGAGTAAAGCGTATGATAGGGTGGAATGGCCTTTTTTAGAAGCTGTGATGAGGAAAATGAATTTTCCTTCTAATTTGATTGTGTTAATTATGGATTGTATTAGCACAACTAATCTTAGTTTTGTGTTGAATGGTAATTCGGTTTGTCAAGTGCAGCCTTCCAGAGGCCTTAGACAGGGGTGCCCATTGTCCCCCTATCTTTTTATTCTTTGTGCCGAGGCTTTTTCGGGGCTGATTACACTGGCTGAAAATAATGGCAGGGGGTTGGGTGTTCGATGTAGTAAGGGAGGCCCTCTTATTAGCCATATGTTTTTTGCAGACGATAGTATTTTGTTTAGTAAGGCTTCGGGTGACTGTAGCGCTAGGATCAGAGAGATTTTGAATGTGTATGCTAGCGGCTCAGGACAGCAAATTAACCTTCAGAAAAGCAAGATAACATTTAGTGAAAATGTGGTTGCTTGTATTAAAGAAGATATATATAATTTGCTTGGCATTGAGGAAAGTCTTACTAAGGACAAGTATCTTGGTCTCCCAACTTTGGTGGGTAGGAACAAGCGGATTTTGTTTAATGATATAATGGAAAGAGTTTGGAAGAAGCTTAGAGGGTGGAAGGATAATTTCTTTTCCTTTGGTGGCAAGGAGGTGTTGATTAGGGCAGTAGCTCAAGCGATCCCGAATTATGCGATGAGTATTTTCAAGCTCCCGGTGGGTCTATGCAGGGAATTGAGTTCTATGTTTTCAAAGTTCTGGTGGGGGTCCAACGAGGGTAAAAGGAAGATAAGTTGGGTGAAATGGATTTCTTTGTGTAAACCTAAGAGTCAAGGTGGATTAGGCTTTAAAGATCTTACTTCTTTCAATCAATCTCTCTTAGCAAAACAAGCTTGGAGGATTCTGAATAACCCTGGTTCTCTGGTTGCTCGTCTTTTGAAGGCAAAATATTTTAAAAATGATGATTTCTTGAAGATGACAGCGAAGAATGGGATTTCTCATATATGGCGTAGTATATTGTGGGGGAAAGAGTTACTTTCTCAAGGTTTAAAATGGGTGGTTGGGGATGGAAATCAGATCAGTGTCTTCAAAGATAAATGGCTGCCCCGTCCTAGCTCTTTTCGGACTATTACGCCAGACCCTGGTTATGATCTTTGTGTGGAGGAGCTTATGACTAGGAATCATAGGTGGTGGGATAGGGAGAAATTGGACAGACACTTGTTGCCAGTAGATAAGGAATTGGTGCTGTCAATCCCGGTTAGTTGGCAAGGAGGGGAAGATTCTCTTTTGTGGCACTTTGAAAATTCCGGAGAATATTCTGTGAAAAGTGGATATCAGCTAGCTATTTCCAATAAGGTTAGTGAATCTGTTTCTACTTCGGAATTATCTCAGATGTGGTGGAAAAAAATGTGGAGTTTAAATATACCTCCTAAAGTCAAAGTATTTGTTTGGCGTGCTTGCTGGAATGCTCTTCCATCTCTTCAAAACCTATGGACAAGAAAAGTTGTGGGTTCTCCTAGGTGCATTCGGTGTGGTACTCCTATAGAAACTGCTGCTCATGCAATTTTTTGGTGTAAAAAGGCCAAAAATTGCTGGAGATTGTCTGAATTTTTTGGTTCCTTTGCAGAGTTGAATCAGTTGCAAGCTTTTGATGTGTTTATCAAAGTCTCTTCTCGTTTTTCTGCTGATGAGTTGGGCAGTTTCTGTTTGTTAGCTTGGGCAATATGGGATGATAGGAATAAATTTTATTTGGAAGGCCAAAGTAAGCCGGCAGCTTTGGTTCTATCAGGTATGTTGGCTTTCTTTACCGAGTTTCAGAAGTCAAAATTAGCTCTCTCTTCTCAAGCCTCCTCTGCGCAGCATAGGGGTGAGAATGTTTGGCTTGCCCCTCCTCCAGGTCGTCTCAAGCTTAATACAGCAGTAGCAGTTCGCAAGTATGGGCTGTCAGTGGGTATTGGAGCTGTTGTTAGGGATGATAAGGGTCTGGTAGTAGCTGCTCGTATTAACCAGCTGCCTGGGTGTTTCAATGCTCAAATTGGCGAGTTGATAGCTCTCAGGGAAGGTTTGTTGCTGGCTCAATTTTATGGTCTAAAGGTTGATTGGGCTGAGGTGATCTCGCCCTCCGTGGTTTCCATCCTAAACGATTCCGTCCCTCTAGTAGGGGAATCTAAATTTATTGTGAATGACATTAAGTTGTTGATGTCTGATGTTGGCATAATTAAGTGTTTAGCAGTTTCCAGTTCTGGAAACTCCTTGGCTCTTAAGCTAGCAATTTCGGCTTTTTCTTCTTGTAGGGATTCTGTTTGGTTTGATTTTAGGTCTCTGTAATGGTTGTTTCTTCTTGTTTCGTTTAGCAGGTTTATCTATCAAAAAAAAAAAACATAATATATTTTTTTCCATAAAAGAGACTAGTATTAAAAAAAATAAAAATTCAATTTAATTAGTCAAAATCACCTTACATCAAGTGACATATATAAAAGTAAAAAAAAGAAAGGTGAAGTCTATGATATTCAGCCATAATTAACATTGAGACCACTTATTAAAAATCATCAATAGAAAAACAAATTTGCTTTCCAAACTTGAAAGCAGACTTTTAAGACTCATCCCCACAAATATTGACCATCCACTTTTATAAAATATTGGCCATTCATTCATGATTCATGCTACCATAATCATTATGGTGGATTTCCTTTTCAAAAGCATAAATCTAATTATATAAATATGTATGAAATTTGAGGCATGAATGTGCACAACACATAAATTCATTTTCATTACTTTATTTGCTGTTAATGTGAATATTTTAAGAATGTTTATTGTGATCAATCATGTGTTGTATGAAACTATGAACTATGAAGTAAACAAGGTTGTCTATCAACTAATATTATTTAATATAATTAATATAAGGTCAAACGATGCAAATGCTCTCTCTCTCTCTCTTTATTTTTATTTTTTACTCATTCCTTGTTTTGTTTTCACATTAAAAATAAAAATAAAACAAGTACACCGAAAATTATGATATATAAGTATGATAAGGAAAATATAAGAAAATACATGTGTCTATCTAAAATTATTATATATCATATCTACCGTTGAAGTGACAATAATGCACTCAAAAGTTTTCTCTATGAATTACATCTGCATATACGTGGAGATTCCATTTTATAAATGACATGACAAATGTCTTGTTAAATTGGTTGAGCATTCTATTCAATTCATACATGTTTAAATTAAGGTTTCATCCCCTAAAGACACAGTTCAGCTGGTAGATGGATGAGTTTGAGATTTGGGTAAATACCTCACAAGTCAATGGCTTGAATCCTAAAAATAGTAAAAAACTTTAATAAAAAAAAGAGAGAAAACCAAAATTAGCCATCCAAAATATTAAAATTTTGTTTCTAACCACATATGAAATTTTAATTGTTAATAACCACATTTTTAAGAAATTACTTGAATGTCCTCATATAAAAACCATCCCCAAACACACACTCTCTCTCTTTCTCTCTCTCCCCTCTCCTCTCTCTCTCTCTCTTCTCCTTTCTATCCCGTCAAAATCTTCACCTGGTTCATGATCGAATTCCGATCATTGTTCCTACAAATCGAACACCAATGATCGAATTCTGATGGTTCTTCCTCTTGCTTCTCTGTTCGTTCTTCCTCTTGCTTCTCTGTTTGTTCTTCCTCTTGCTTCTCTGTTTGTTCTTCATGATCGAATTCCAATCGTTGTTCCGATTTGCTCTAAATCGGTTTAAGTTGTGTAAATATCATTCATTTGTTCATTAATTGAGTTACAAACAGTTAATTTAACATGATTTTAGTGTTATTAGATCACTTTTGTTTGTTTTTGTGAAGAATCGATTTTAAAAAAGTTTACAGATTTTTCCAAAAGATTTCAAGTTTCACAGGTTCGAAAACTTGAAATCTTATGTTAACACTTGTTGAAAAAACTTGAAATCTTGACGAAAAACTTGAAATCTTGAAACTTGAATTGTCGATCACGAACCAGGAGAGTTTCAACATTTCAAGTTTTTTGTCAACATTTCAAGTTGTCAACAAGTTTTAACAAAAGATTTCAAGTTTTCGAACCCGTGAAACTTGAAATCTTCTGGAAAAATCTGTAAACTTTTTTGAAAACGATTCTTCACATAATTGATGCATTAAAGCTAAAACCATGTTAAAGTAACTGTTTGCAATTCAATTAATGAACAAATGAATGATATTTATTGATTTAGTACAAATTGGAAAAGTTTTTCTCATTCACTTCGTGAAATCTACAACAAGATTATGAAGAACAGAGAAGAACGATGATGAAGAACAGAGATCGAAGAACGAAATCTTCAACAATGGTGCAGCCATTGGTGTTCGATTTGTAGGAAGGTAATGAAGAACAATTACAGTGATGAAGAATAGAGAAGCAAGAAGAAGACAGTGAGAAAAATAAACAAAAAAAAAAATAGAAATATTAATTTGGGGGCATCTTGGTAATTTATTGACACCCACTGATTTTTTTTTCAAAATATGGTTATTAACAATTAAAGTTTCGTATGTGGTTAAAAACAAATTTCCCATGTTTAGAGTGGTTATTTTCAGTAATTTTCACTAAAAAAAAAATACATGATCTAGATAAGTGGATAGATAGATTCTGTCAAAAAAAAAAAAAAAAAAAAAAAAAAAACTAAGGTTTCAAACAACCCCATTGAAGATGGTGTGTTGTAAGTAGAGAACTAAAGGTTATGTGGGCTATCGAATGCTTGGGTGGGTCATTGGTGGTTGGAGGTTGTGTTACATAACCAAGATTCTAGATTCAAGCATGCCCATAAATTGATTTATTTATTTTTTGGGATGACAACTCAATTTACTCACGAATTTCAACTCTATAAGGAAGTAGGTTCCATGGTTTTGGTGGAGATGACAATTTTGCCAAAATCCAAAGTAGTTTTTGACTGTCCTTTTTGAAATTAAACAGGGGACCAAAACGTCAAACTGATAAAACCAAAAGGGCACGATCGTCATTTACTATATTTTGTTTTTTGAAAAAAATTAAATTTGGTTTCGGTGGCTGCGACGCTTTGCTTTGACGTGACACGTCCTTTGGGCAGTCAGTAGCCACGTCATCAAAGGAAGCGTCAGTTGTCGTTCGAGCATATTCAGGAACCTTATATCCCAATCGCGCGAGTACATGTAACCGAAATTACTCACTCTCTGCAACACTCATCCTATTCGGCGCCGAACCAAGTTTTGTTTTGGCCACTCCCTGTCATCCTCATTACCAAACTAATTCAATTTATTTAATTAATTCTAATTTCAAATATATGAATGCTAATTAATTTTAGTAGATTCTCTTTGAATTCATACAAACAAAATTGAGTAATAATTTTTTTTTTTTAAATCTATGAAATTGACACAACACAAAGTCAATTTAATGTTATAGGATTCATTTTGTTCATCACATTAATGCAATTTATCAATCCTTATTTTTTTTATATTACAGATCAATACAATAAGACTATGAAAAAAAAAAAAAAACAAAGTTAATGAATCTGAATTCTAATTTTTTTTTCGAAGCCTGAATTGTTAATTTTGATACAATTATACGTACAAACTATCAGGGTTGTAATTTTTGACACTATATACGTGTGGGGGAGGAAAAGGTAGTTGGTTCAATCATGATTAATTAATTAATTTATTTAGAAGATTATTAATTAATACTTCAATAAAAAAATATAGGAGATTAATTTATTAATTTACTAATTTATGAGAGAGAATTAAAACTACAAACCTCGATAAATATTGTGAGATTTGGTTACCACCGAACAATATTTACAATCATATCATATTATGATTATTTGGTTTTGGTTCGGATTGAAAGATGGAAATAAGTCAACAACCACAACATGATACTCAAATTGCTATATATATATATATATAAATATATTTTTTAGAGAAAATAAAAAAAAATAACCTCCAAAACATTAGATATAACATTATAACTACATTTCAATTTAAAAAAAACATTATACTACATACTATTTCACCATTTATTTATTTTTTATTTTACGATTTTCTTTTGTTGTAAAAAATAGAACAATGTTACAGAGCTATTTTAGTAATTTATGATTATAGACTGTATTTTTTGTTTTTAATTATATTGTAAAAAAAAAAATACAATTTTCAATATAATTAAAAACACAATTTTTTTAATATAATTAAAAAAAATACAATTTTCAATATTGTAAAAATACAATTTTTTTACAATATAATTAAAAACAAAAAATAAATATAATATCGTAGAAGCTTATGGAAGCTTGTGGATTTTACTACCATCTCACCATTTTCAATTGTCATCACACGTTGAGGAAAGACAATACTTGACTTCTAATTTAGTGATTAGTGGCAATTGTGTTTATCCTTTTGTTATTGGTTGCCAAGCCTGAAAATTAGGTTTTGCTTTGTTTAGTTAATAAATTTTTCGAATCATCTGTAACAAAGAAGCAGTACAATTCTACTCCCTTTCATTTTATATCTTGTTATTTTACTTCCTTTCATTTTATCTATGTTATCATTTCATATCTTATTTCATCTGCTATTTATAACATATAATACTTTTTTTTATTTTATTGAAATACAACAACAGGATTATAACAACTGGAATATAGACATGATTACAACAACAACCGGGACCCATCGAGAATCGACTTTCAAGCACAACCCAGACTGAAGCTCCCACAGGTGGGGAGAGAGAACCCACACAAAAGAGGGGGCAACCACCCACACAAAGTGGGACAACACCCATATTTTTAAGGGGAATGCTATCTACCTTTCCTATTTGCCTTTTCCATTTACCTTTCCCACTCATTGTTTAACACGTGTACAATTTTTCATTTAATAAAAAGCTCTCACTTTTTGCTACAAAGCTTGTTTACGTATTTACCCTTGATGGTTGCTTTTATCATTTCATTAATAAGGGGTAAAGACGTAAACAAGCTTTGTTGCAAAAAGTGAGAGTTTTTTATTAAATGAAAAAGTGTACATGTGTCAAACAATGAGTGGGAAAGGTAAATAGGAAAGGCAAATGGGAAAGGTAGATAGCATTCCCCTATTTTTAAAGGGGAATGCTATCTACCTTCCCCATTTGCCTTCCCCATTTGCCTTTCCCACTCACCACTTGACACATATACAATCTTTAATTTAACAAAAAGTTCTCAATTTTTGCTCCAAAGCTTCTTTACATTTTTGCCCCTTATTAATACTAAACAACTTTCCTTGGCTGCTTTTGTCTCTTCCCTCCTTTTTTTTTTCTCACTTCTCCCGATACCTACCAAACAACTCCAGCCTATTTCAGTTTTTGCTTTTTCTCTCAACCAAATTAATAATAATAAAAAAATTCTAATGATTTGTAATATACTCTTTTTGTTCATAGTTTTTATGGTGTAAATCCAACAAATTTAGTAAAACAAAAAAAAGGGGGTTTTATTTTATTTTATTCAAGTGTTGTCTATATATTGCATTCAAGGAAATTCCAAGAACTGGTCCAAATCTAAGATGGTAAAAACTAAGATAAAATGTCTAATTTATGTATAATATAGTATGCAATCATATTTCCAGCAAAAAAATTTATAACATTGTCATCTTCCATAATTAAGTAATAAGTTCCATAAAACACAACATCAACTCTATGTATGTAGCATCCACCACTTTTTTTTTTAAAGGCAATTTTATTCAACAGCCTACACAGAGGCAGCGAGCAACAACAGGCACAAGGCCAACACCAGACCAGAGGCTAGGCACAAGCGCCACATCAACCCCAAAACCCAACCCAACCAGACCAAGCAACAAAATAGAAAGACATGAAACAACAAAAAGAGGGCAGGAGCCTAGTAGAAGAAACAAAACAACACCCTGGAGAGGGAAAAAACAGGGCAAGAACCCCAACAACCAAAAAACCCCAACACAAGTCACCAGACCCAACCCAAAAACCAGTTATAAATCACTCCAAACTAACACATTCCTCCCATTGCCTAAGCCATTCTTAGCAAGGGAATCGGCAAAAGAATTGAAAGCCCTACCACCACTTGGCCACTCAATCTGAAAGATTGTTGTAGTTCACTTCTTTGCTCCACTCAATCTTAAAAAATTCTCATCTTCCATAAGTTGACTAGAGACAATATTTTGCATCCATCCTTGACTGTTGTGAGAATTATTCAAAGCTTGATCTGAAGCATATTGATGTAACAAATAATAGGGAAAAAAGAGTACAAATCCTTAGAGTTGTGAATAAATAGAGTATATTATTGAAAGAGATATTTTGAAGGAGGATAAAACTACCATTTGCAAGGAGTCCTCTGTCACATGAGTAGCCAATCCAAAATTTGCTTGTTCCTACAATATATGTTTTTTTTTTTTTGAGAAATGAGATTTTATTAGGCAACATGCCAGAAAGAAGGACACAGCCCAGCAACACAGAACCGCAGCAGGGCCAAAACAAAAGCAGAAAAAAAAAAGGAAAAGAAGGGACAGCAACCCCAAACCGCAAAGAAACGAAAAAAAAACAAAACAACCCACAACCAATCAATCAAGAGATATTCCAAATGATTGTGAAACCATATCACTTTTGATTTAATAAACTCTAAGCAAGAATCATAAGAAGTCAATATACCAAACATAAAAACAAGAGCATACCTGGTTTTTTTTTTTTTTTGTTACATTTCCTTTTTTTGGAATTCTCAATTCCACTCTTTATTCTTTTTTTAGGAGCTCCTTTTGTAGTTGAGACCTTTGGATCAAGCACATTAGACAACATATTACTATTGACATTCTCCTTATCAACATTATGAAACTTATGTGATGCACAATTGGGTTCCTTGACACCAGTAAGAGAATGATTCATGCTTGTACATTTTTTCAAAGCTTCCTCCAATGCTCGATTTGCTACTTTATAGCTTTGATCAGAAACCGATCCCTCCTCAACTAGCTTGTTGGCTTTTTCAAATAAGTCTTCAAATCGTTGCTTCTTAGGGTCTGTTTCTTTTAAGACAAGTGTAGTTGTGTGCCCATCCTTTGCATCTTTCGACCACCGTTTCAATATGTAATGCTTTGGTATTTGAAAAACACCACAAGACTGCAGTACACTCATTGCATGCCTACAAAGAAAACCGTTATATTCAAATAGTTTGCACAAACAAGAAACTGTTTCATTTCTTCTTTCAAAGACTACAGCAAAGTCTTCTTTTTTTTCAAAATCATGAACTCTATAAGTCATGTTCATATCTTCATCATTTTCTTTTACAGGATGACATCCTGTCACTCCTGTAACTTCTATTTGAAATTTTTTCAGTATATCAAATGTGTAAATCTTGGACATTTGCTTCTCAAAAGGTGACGGTGATCTTAAAGTAGGCTTCTTGTGCAAATTGAAATCTGCATGCTTTTCCACTTCAGCTCTATCTTCTGCAGCCACTTTGTATTGCTCAACAAACTCTTTCAAGGACGTTGTCTTATTCACATATTTATCAAAGAAAGAATTAATACTTTCTGACCTGGATGTTGTAGACATTCCAGCAAAAAATGTATCCCTCATATAAGTAGGGGCCCAATACTTTCGATCTCTAAACAAATCACGAATCCAATCCTCCCCATGAAGCTCAAAACTTTCAACCATATTATGCCACTTTTGCTCAAAGTCTTCCTCCGTCCATGAATGATAAATGCAATAATTAAACACTTTCATAAAATTGTCATGTTTTCTCAACACATGGCCAATTTTTTCAGGGACCTTCCTTAATATATGCCACAAACAAAACCGATGTTTTGCATCAGGAAACACCTCTGCAATGGCAACTTTCATGGCTTGGTCTTGATCAGTGAGTATCGCAATAGGATTTTTTCCACCCATTGCTCGATTCCATGTCTCCATTAACCAAATAAAAGAAGACGTAGTTTCATCTGCAAGTAGTGCACATCCCAGTATTGCTGATTGATTATGATTATTTACTCCAATAAAAGGAGCAAAAGGCATAAGATATTTGTTTGTTATGTATGTTGTATCAAATGAAACAACATCCCCAAAAATCTTATAGTCTTCTCGGCCTTTGGAATCAACCCAAAACACATTTTTCAAGCGATGCTCTTCATCTAACTTCATTGCATAGAAGAAATTTGGATCCACTTCCTGCATACTTGTGAAAAGCTCAAGCATTGCATTAGCATCCCCTGGTTCTAATGCTAATCGACGCTCCTTATCAAATAAATTTCTCATGTCTTTTTCCATAAAACCAATATTCTCATACCCTTTATACTTTTTTGCCAATGCAGCAAATATTTTACTTGTCTTCACTCCAACTGCATGCAAAGAAGTAATATTATGTTTGACACCTGCTGCAATTCTTCTATGACAGGGAAAGTAATGTGCATTTGCAGGGGAAAGTTCATGGTTATGTTCTTTTACAAAATTATGAACAAACCACTTTCCGTCTTCCCTTCTTTTCACATGCAACAATGCCTGACAATTTGACTTCAAGCAAGGGCGAGGATTAAGAGCATTAGTTTTTCGCTTTGTCCCTTCCCTTGTACAAGCATACTTTGCCTCAATCCATTCCATAGTTACCTTGGATCGACGACATTGTGTCTTTGAAGCACCGAACCCCATTTGTTTAGCATACTGTAAATAATATGAATATGCATTAGCATCTGACTCAAATTCCATGCCATTACAAGGCTCTAAGAATTTTTGTTCCTCAATTAAACTTCCACCGTCGTTATTTCCGCTATCAATGTGTTCTTCACCCCCACCATCATTATTTTCACAGTCAACATGTTCTTCTCCACAACCATTATTATTGCCACAATCAGACAATTCTTGATTTAAGTCAATATGGGGATCCATATCAACGGAACAACTCAACAAAGAAAGAGACCTACAACATCAAAGATTACAAATATTCAAACATAAACAAGCCATGAAGAAAAGATATATATATATATATATATTGAACAGCTCAAATTTTTTTGTGATTGTGAAAAGATATATATATATATATATACACGAATTGACAAACTAGTTTAAACTGTAATGTAGTACGTTTATTAAACCAGCGTTAAACAAGTGTTGCTGTATCATTTTATTGCTTTGAACTGGTTTATGAAAGGCATCATTCGAAAATAATATGAAAAGCTAAACTCAAACAAAATATAAAAAAAATCAGAATCCATCAGTCAAAAATTTCCAACAAAAAGAATAAGAAATAGTGAGATAGAAAGAAACCTGGGCAAAGAATGAGTGAAGATGAAGAGCCTCTTCTTTTTCGTTACTTCAGGAAATTTGGGTGAAGTGAGAAAAAAAAAAGGAGGGAAGAGACAAAAGCAGCCAAGGAAAGTTGTTTAGTATTAATAAGGGGCAAAAATGTAAAGAAGCTTTGGAGCAAAAATTGAGAACTTTTTATTAAATTAAAGATTGTATATGTGTCAAGTGGTGAGTGGGAAAGGCAAATGGGGAAGGCAAATGGGGAAGGTAGATAGCATTCCCCATTTTTAAATGGGCCAAGGAAAATTTGTATAATTCTATGCACACATTAGGTCTTGAACCTTTGTGGTGGGGAGTTCCCAAAGGAAGGCCCACCACTGTGGCAAGGGACCATGTTTATTTATAACATATAATACAATTTTCACTTTTTCCTATCCTAATTACCTTCGTGTGTCACTAGATCTGAGTATAACAAAAGATCGGAGCAACGAAAAACACGTGTGTAATAACCACGTGTCCCAAGATCGGAGCAGACACGGAATCCCAACAATACAAACTATTGTCTTAAAGTGGGTCCCACAAAGTGGAACCCACTGTTGAAAAAGTGAGATCGTGAGAGACTAGCTTGACAGGGAGAGGACCTCCACTTATATCACTGACGTCTACGTGTACATTTTTTTTTTCTCGACCATTTAAATATGTATTTTTATTTAAAACTCAATTCAACTGTCCAAAAATGGTATCGTCCCAATATGTATATAACCAATGGGAGTGGATATTGACACACATAAAACTTAGTACACCCATATTTTATTAAAAAAATTAATTACAAAAATATCCCAATAGAAATTTACCAATAAGGACAAATTACTTTAATTTAAAATAAATCAAATACTATATATACTCATTAATTACACTCATATCTTCAACTATATTTCTTTATTAAAAAAAAACTTACCTTTCAAAAAAAAAAAAAAATTATAATAAACCCTAATTTTTATGATAACCCTATTAAACTCTAATTTTATTTTAAGTTTCAAACTTTCTCATTATCACATAATTATTACTGTTTTTGTATTTCTTTTATGTATAGTTATGAACTCTATCGATAAACAAATTTTTTTTTTTTAACGATAGCTATAGATATCAACACGTGTTTTTTTTTTTTTAAGATAGCCGTAGATATTAATAAGTTTTTTTATTTATTTTTAGGTAGCTGTATAAATAAGAAAATTCCAGATTAAAATCTCCACATATACGGTTTCATATATTCCCTTTTATAAGGTTCCTACATTCAAGATATTTCCAAAAGTAAATTGAATCATCATTAAAAGATGATTTGATTCCAAAAATAATATGATTTTTTTTTTAATATAAATTGGGTGTGATAATAATTTAAGAGTGTTTATAAATAATATGTATTATAATGAATATATTTATTTCAACGAGGGCACTATTGGCATTATGATGGGTGCTTATAGTAATATTTATTTTTTAAATTTTAGACATTGATGTACTTATAAAAATGGGTATACTAATAAGTTTTATGGGTGTCAATATCCGTACTCATAACTAATTGGTCCGAATTTTGTTAGTTATACACAAATTATGACACCATTTTTAGAGAATTGATTTAAGTTTTAAAATTTATTTATTAATTTCTAGAAGGGTGTAGTAAGTAGTATGCAGCAAGCAGTAAGTAGCACAAAAATAAAAGTTTCATAAACCCATTATGGACACGTCAATGTGTAAGATTCCATATCATTATCTTACTTTATGCGGTCAACATTTTTTGTTAAGTTTTTTTTATTCTATAACTTAATTTGTTTAAGGGCTAACACCGATTTACTTAATCAAGTTTTGTAATTTGTTTAGATCAATCACTACAACCACGTTCAGATTAACAATTTCACCAATTATAAATAAGTATTCACTTTAGCCATAACGTGAGATTCTAATCTATATCAATAATATAAAGAGGATATGTACATATTTTATTATATGTTTAGTTACTACTAATATTGAGAGGAAATTTTGTAATGATTCACCCTAATTATATGTATAATTACACTTGGTGTTCAAAAATACTGTAATACTAGTATGATCATATAAGTTGGTATGATCCTAATTCACAATTTTAATCAGTCATATTTTTATATTTTTTATATATAAAATTAAAATTTTCATGATTAAAAAAAAGTAATCACCACTGTTATTTATAAAGGTTCGGGAAAATATATCAAATCAACTAATTCAAATTCACTATATCAATATAAAGAACTCATGACGCGTTTACTAATCAGGAATGAAAAGAATCGGAATCAAATTCCAGTAGAAACGGAATGGAAGGAATCGGAATTAAGTTAATAAATTTCATTCCAACGTTTATTAACTTTTTAGAAATTAAAAATGGAATGAAGATGATATAAAGTTGATACAAAAATACCCTTATATATAACATGTTGAAATATTTTTTAATATAAAAACATAATTAATTTTATGTAATCCACTATATGTATATATGAAATTGTAGTCTAAATAGCAGTGTATATATATATATATATATATATATATATGACTATATGAGAGATGTTTGAGTATTACGAGAGAGAGAGAGAGAGAGAGAGAGAGAGATATATATATATATATATATATATTAAAAATAATCAAACCAAAGCAACATGAAATTCAAGGTGATAAAGGCAACGTGAATTCAAGATACCCAGGTACCGTTCACATTGGTTTATGTTCTGCAGTTCATTTTTTTTTTTTTCTTTTTTTTCTTATATATAATTGATAGTTCATGTATAACGCAATAATGGTTGCAATTCACTTTTTTTTTTTTTTTTTTTTTTTTTTTAATCTGCAGTACATATATACAAATTTTTTATTTCACACACAAGATAAAAAATTTATTCATAACAAATTCAATAATATATAGAGAGAAAAAGATATGGAGAAAAAAAAAATGACCGGGAACAATCCATCAAAGAAAATGACAAAATAGAGACATAGTTGTTTTATTTTATTATTTATTACTTTTAAATGAGGATATTTAAGTAAATATACATGAATTCCTTTTTCAATCAGGAAAGGGAACTTAATTCTTAGGGTGAGTGGAGAGAATCAAGTTCCCTTTCATTCAGAAACTTAATTCCTGATATGAGTATGAGGTCCACGAAACTTAATTCCCAATAAATTTAGTAAACATGAAATTCAAAAACCAAGAACTTAATTCCCTTTCCCAGGAAGGATTCCTGATTAGTAAACACGCCATCAAGGTAATTTCAAACACATAGTAAAAACAAACCCTCTCTCTCTCTTTAATGCTTCAACCAGTATTTTGAAGGAAACAATTACAGGAAATAGTTTCAACATACTTTTAAATAACAAATAATTGTTTCTAAATGCATGGTGTATTTCTTAATTTTTCCGCAATAAAAGTTGTATGTAAAAAGATATATTAATTTTATGGTTTATAAGTTTTTTTTAAAATAAATAAATAAATAAATCTTTTCAAGTAAAGATATTGTTTGTGGATGTGGGGTTTGATTAGAATTCTCTAAGTAGAATAATTAGTATTGCGTTGGATGTCTCTTAAAATAATTTAGGTAAGGGATATAAATATCTTATTAAACAAATGTCAAATATGGGGTACTATTATATTCTGATAAAAACAAAAACAAAAAGACTAAAAAAAAAACCCTTTCCTATCCAATAGTAAATGTTAAATTCATTAATTATGAATATTATATATTAATCAATAAATTAAGAATACTAATTACATTTTGATAAAAACAAAAAAAAAAAAAAACAAAAACAAAAACAAAAAACAAAAGATTAAAAAAAAAAAAAAAAAACCAACCTTTTCTATCCAATAAATGTTAAATTCATTAATGATTGAATTATTGATATCATATAATAATAATAATAATAATAATAATAATAATAATAATAATAGAGTTTCATCAGCACCACATGTCGCCATGAGAAAGCTTTGGTATTAAATTCTCCTATTATTCTCCTTTATCAATTTTATATTAATACCTATTTAATTGAAGTTTAATTAAATTACAATGAAAGGTCATTCTAAATCTATATACATATTTAACTTATTTAATTCTCAATGAAAGGTCAGTGAATTAATACCAAATTATAGTAAGACCAAAAAAACCACCATTTTCAAACATGCTACCGTGAATTGTATTGTTTTATTATTCATGTATTTATTATTCATCTACCGTTTCTTTGCATGTGAATTGTAATATTGCATGCTACCGTTTTATTATTCATGTATTTATTTTTCTTTTTCCTAAAGAGGATCTGATACACTTTGGCTTCTACAAACTAAATGCATGTGAATTGTAGGAATGTGGAAAGTCACGAATTATCATAATTTTTTTTTTAAATAATACTAATTTATCATATTATTTATTAACTAATTAATTAATTAATTAATTAAATTCCTTGATAAGTTCAAAAGACATTATCTAATTAATCATCATATTATTATATTAACTAATAAATTAATTTCCTTGATACGTTACAAGGATATTAATCAATTAATTAATTATGTTATCATATCATAATCATTAACAGATTAATAAATTTTCTTAGTAAGTTCAAAAGTCATCGATTATATATAAATATATTCAATTTTTCAATAGGTATGTCTTCTTATTTATATGTTTTGTGTATTCAGACACACAGAGATGAATATTATTCTCTCTCTTTTTTTCCTTCATTGAACATTTTTTTCCTCTATTGGATTGTATTCAGTTGAAAGTGGAGTATCTATTAGAGTTTCATTTTATTTTTTTTATCTTTACATGGTGAAAGTGAAGTTTCTATTAAATTTTCATCTTTTCATTATCTCTCTAATGATAATATAACTTTTGTTGTTGTAGGAGTTAATGGCAATTGGCAAGATAGGTAATTCTCTCATCCATTTTTTTCTTTATATGTGTGTTTAAATGGGCAGCTAATCGTATATTTTAGGTTTCTGTTATACATCCTTGCCATAATTTTAGGTTTCACTTTTGTTTAGTACCACTTATTTATGCTTAAAATAATTTTATATATGTTTCAAAAAAATATATTAGAGATAATTCCATAAAATAGCCACTTTGGTTTTCAAATTTTTACATATAGCCACTAGTTTTAAAAAAACCAAATATAACCAATATGATCATGGATCAACCAATATGATCATGGATCATGGATTGTGTGGTGGAAGTTAGTGGGTTCTTTGACAAGTATACCCCTGGAGAGTTGTCAGTGGTTGTTGATGTAAGATGTCCAAAATGACCCCGTCTCCTTCTTATATCTCAGACGAAGGCAATCCCCAAACCCAATCCCTAAATTACGGTGCGGCTTCCAACTGATTTTATGGCTATTCTATGGAATTATCTCTTTTATTATATGCATCTTATTAAATTGAAATGCAAGTCGGTTAACCCAATCCCTTACATGTAAAAATAGCACCCAATTGCCCGCGATATTTCGTATCTCCGATTCTCCGCCATAATCGTATTTCCAGTTGTCGATTCGTTGCCGTGATTGAAGCTGTCCTAATTTGTTTCAGCCATCCCCAATATCAGAGAAGGTATGTATCTCCTTAGAACTCGAACTGTAACTATAATAACATATGTTGAAAATGATTGAGAAGGGTCATCCTGTTCGTCGCGGCGGCCTGTGTGTGTTGATGTCAGTCTAAAAAATACATATGATTGATTTCTTTCATCATATGATTGATTTCAATCATAGTCATATGTAGTATTTATGTCAGTCTAAATACTACATATGATTGATTTCAATCATAGTCATAATATATGTTGAAAAGGATTGAGAAGGTCCCCTTTATCTTCGTCGCGGCGGCCTGTTTGTGTTTGTTTATGTCAAATGTCAGATTAGGAGTTTTATTGCATTCCCTGTGTCGTCGTATTTACATTACATTCCATGATCGAACCATTACATTCCATGATCGAACCATTACATTACATTCCATGACACGACATTCCATGACATGGAATGACTTTCCTTGATTCTCCATGACATGAAATGAGATTCCATGATCCTCTCAGATTCGAAGATTACATGACATTCCATGACCGTACCATTACATTCCATTACATTCCATGACCGTACCATGACATTCCATGATACGACATTCCATTACATTCCATGACCGTACCATGACATTCCATGACCGTACCATGACATTCCATGACACGACATTCCATGACATGGAATGACTTTCCTAGATTCTCCATGACATGAAATGAGATTCCATGATCCTCCCAGATTCCATGACATTACATTACATTCCATGATCCTACCATTACAACACTAAATTACATTCCATGATCCTCCTACTACAACACGACATTACATTCCATGATCCATCATGGAATGTAATTCCATAAAACATTGATGACATTTTCCGTCTGATGACATTATTTTAATCCGTCTGATGACATTGATGACATGTATTTTAATTTTAATTCCATGATGATAGAACTGATTAAATCTATTATTGCATACAGCTTCAGGAATATGGTTCTGTTGATAGTGAACTACGATGGACAGTGGGAAGATGGGCAGTTCAACCCTAAAGCTGTTTTCTTTTTGTCAGTGACAGTGAAGGAGACTTTGAAAACATTGGCAGAGAAGATATGTAGTCGATTTGGCTTAAATTCTGATGAAGTGGACTTCAAGATAAGTACTAGAATTGATGGCTCCATTGTTGAAATGATTTATGACTTAGATTTACAGATCTTCGTTTCGCATAACAAAGAGAATCCTAAATGTTATGTGTCGGTGTTTCACAAACAGTTACGAAGCCTGGTTGACCAGTTAACTGTGACTCGTGATCTGAAATCCAAATGTACCTCCATCACCATCGGTTGTACTGGTGATCAGGCATGTACGCCACCACCCATTGTGAAGTGTAAATCTACAGGCAGCCCTGTTGTGAGTTCATCCGGATACAGATCCACAACTGGTAGCAATGAATTTGTTCCGAGTGGTTTCCCCGTAGATGAATCAAAAACTCCGCCATCAATCAGGAAGTCTATATTTCCCCAAAGCCCACTCGGCGGTACAGTCAGTAAGAAATCTGCTAACCGCAGCAATCACGGCAATTATGCTAAAGACGAGAAAGTTCATTGTCCAACTGTTGTTACTGCTGAGGATGAAGAAGGCGGCATGGGTTGCTCAGCCAATATCAACTCGCTATTGTGTCCTTGCTCTAATGAAATCAGTCCAGAAGATTTACCGCTACGCCCTACACATGATGACAATCCATTGCACCTTGTTGATCTGGTAAGCCTTTCTGCATCAGGTATAAACAAGAATTTATCAGGTCCCGAGCATGAGCTAAAATTGCGTCGACGGTCTGGAAGACAGAGAAAGTCCATTAAGTACAACCAGGAGACTTGTTCAAATTGCTCTGAAAAGGGACACAACAAATCAGGGTGCCGGAAACCAGCGTTTGATGCATCTGGGCCAACCAAGCCTCCACGCACTTGCAGTATATGTCACAGACCTGGACACAATAGACAAACTTGTCCCTCTGGCTATTAACCCTAATCCATCAGGTGATATCATGACCCAGTTTAGAATGCTGCACCAACAAGTTCCTCCGATTTGAGAACCTTTTATCGGCACTCTTAGGTTGATTCATCGACAATGTGTCATTCTACTTTGGTTTTAAGGAAAATGCGTGTAATATGTGATCTATTTAATTTTTCTTTCATTCAGTTGTTTGAGTAGTCCCTGCTTGTAATATCAGCTTACGATAACGGTTCTGTATTGTTTGACGTTAGGTGTAATTGCCCCTTTATTTACAAACCTGAATCGGGTAGGTTCTCCTCCAGTCTGGTCTCTTCCCAAAGAATTTGTAGGCTGCTACTTATCCCCTTAAAAACATCACCGAAAAAGTTACCCGATCTACTTATAAAGATTTTGCAATCCTAGATGGCTAATATGTGCTTATATTTACAAGGGATGTTCACGGATCTCTTCTTGCATAGCAACCACAGGTAGGCACAGGTATTTTCATTTATTATTAGGTCTCAAGTCTCAACAATCTAGTTCAAATCTAAGGGGAACAAAAAAACACACAGATTCCTGATCCGTTAACAAGTACGAAATGAGAACTTCATGTACACAATCTTGTACCCCACATCGGACTACGTTGTTTATGCTGTGAATTTGATAAAAACAGCCTTTTATGAGTTACCAACGCTGTAGTTTTTTTTTTTTGTTTTTTTTTTTGTCAATCCCCTTTAGCTTATGGTCGTGTAATTCGTTAGTGCAAAATCCTCCTAGTTTAATCTGCATGCTTCATGTTTGTCTTTTCTTAGCGTGTGTATTAGATCGTGTAATCTATTGTTGTTGATTTTAATCGTGTAAGGAATTTATTCTGCTACCGTGTTTCGTATAAGTTTTTTGTCTTTTCCTCGTAAAGAATGTTGTTGCATGTTTGTCTTTTCTTAGCCTGTGTATTAGATCGTGTAATCAATTGTTTTAGATTTTATCGTGTAAGGAATTTATTCTGCTACCGTGTTTCGTATAAGTTGTTTGTCTTTTCCTCGCGTAAAGAATTTTGTAGTATTAAGGATTATTTTTACTTTCCACAGACAACATTTGAATCCATTGCGAACCATGCAACTTGGGTGTAGAAAGACTTGTCCAGATATACCCCACCGATGATTTTCTTGTTCGAACAATGCATAAACATTGTCTCCAAATACAGACGAGACGATGATATCTTCGATTAGAGGTTCTTATTCTTATTAGTTATTATATATTGATTACTCTATTGGGCTTCGTTTGGTAAAAGACGTTTTCTTTTAGTAAGATGGGCTTTTATCCACCTTCAGGACAACAATCTTATCTGATCCATCCGATTTCCGATATTGCGTTTTGACTTTTATACAGCAAGAGTTATTTTCGTTATCTTATGCACAGTAGATCTTTTATAGTATATATGTTGACCAATACAGTCGTCGCTCGTTTTGCACACTGTACTTTCATTTATTTAAATTTTTTGGTTCAGCTACTATACACTGAGTAATGCTATTGGACCCAAAAAACCAACCCAAATTCTAACCCAAATGCCATGTGGCAACATCACACGCAACATGGGCCCACGTCACTCTTTCCAAGATCTTTCCAAGATCCCATGTGATGTTGCCACATGGGTTTGGTTTAAAAATTTGGGTTGGTTTTTTGGGTCCAACAGGTTTACTCTTATTGATACTAGTATACTTCGTGGATTAGTTTTTTTTTTTTTTTTTTTATTACATCAACAACCACCGGGACCAGCGAGATGGGGCTCTACAAGCACGGCTCGGACACGTAACTCCCATAAGGGGAGAGCACACCCACACGAAGGTGGGACAAGACCCACACATATGGTGGGAAAACCTCCATATACACACCAAGCCAGGATTCGAACCTTGGTGGCGAAGACTCTAGGCCAGCGAGGCATAGGGCCCGTGTGTATACTTGCTGGATTAGTTATTGGGCATTAGATTGAAATTGAAGGGTAAATAAAAACAAAACATTAAAATGCTCAGGATTTTACTTCTCTTCTTCCACTCAACCCTGTCAGCAAGGCAAAAGTAAAATTTATCCCAAACAAGCACAAGAAAAAGAGGGGGGGGGGGGGGGGGGGGGGGGGGGGGGAACCTACTCTATGTCTCTATCTCTTCGCCACTAATTATATAGTCAGTTTCAATTATAACCCTTATTCAATGGTGGAGCCAACCCCACACAACCTTTATGCCTTTCTATGTCGCAAATGCATCGTCGTTAACCTCGGATTCTTGTTTTTGATTTCCCATGATGTACGACTGAACTTACCATTTGCACACGATAGTTGTATCACACTATCACCATTCACAGGACCAAATTATTTTATGAATTGTGAGATATCCAGTTTGGATGTACTTCAGAGTTCAGATTTGTTATAGAGAACATAAAAAAATGGGTAATACACTGAAACCTTTGAATCCGTATCATCCGTCCAACGTTGAACGGTGAAGGTGAACCTCACGTAAGAATAAAAACATGATTGACGAATGATGATGTATTTTGTTGTATTGGAAACACAAAGAAAACAAAAGCAGTACCGAGGGAGATGAAACTGCAAGTACTTAGAAAGGTCTGCACATATCTGGGATTAACCTACACAAAATTCACAACTATTAATCTAAAAATGGAAACCACGGCAGTAGAGGTAGCAAATCTACAGGTACCAAGGTTTTAATCGCAAACCAAGCAAATAACCAGCAAAAAACAACAAACAGAAAGGCAAATTTCGTAGATTACACAATAACAACGATAATCTAAAAGCGTTAACTGGATTTACAAAAAATTCCTTGAAGTTGATGTCAGATCTTTCAATGAAAAAGGTCGGCGTCGGCGGTTTGAAACGGTCGCGGAGAGAAACAGCTTTCCGTGGTTTATCTATTCTCTTCAAGGCCTCCACATCTGTCTCCAGTTGATCAACGCGGGCCTCCAAAGAAATCCTTCCTGCTATTTTCTTAGAAGCATTGTTTTTTTCTTTACTTCGTTTAATGCTATGAACTCGTCCAGCAGCAGTTTGATAGCCTCGGAGCTTCTACTTACCTGGGAAACCACTCGATACCACCTGCCTAATTCGTTCTCATCGTGCGACGACTCGGACTCCATATCTCTGGTATAATGCGAAGTAGCCCAAGGTAGATAAACTCTAACAGAAGGGTTCACGTAATGCTGATTACGGCTTACCCCCGTTTTAAAGGTTAATTGTAAGCATTACCCCCTCTCAGAAGCGACAGAATCTTGCATGCACCCGGTGCATTGCAGCCAACCAATGGGTGCATGCCATGTGGCAAGGACAACAATCAAATGTGGAGAAAATCTTGGCTGGGACGGTCCCATACACATGGCCATGGGACCGTTCAATGAGAGTGTGCCACAAGTGTGCCACAAGTGTGCCACATACTCTGCACATGCTTCCAATGTATATGTGGCGCACTCTCATTGGACGGTCCCATGGCCACGTGTATGGGAGCGTCCCAGCCAAGATTTTCTCTGAAATGTGTTCTCCCTGCCACGTGGCATGCACCCATTGGCTACGGTGCATTGCACCGGGTGCATACAAGATTTTCTCAAAGAAGCATGACATGTGTCCATTGGGAGTAAAATTGTCCACCCAAATATAGTGTTTGGACAAATTTACCCCCTAATGGACACATGTGACACCATTTTTGGACAGTTGATTTCAGTCAGATTACTTAAACGAGCATGAACCCAACTCGATATATTGCATCCTAAATTCCTAATGAATGGGAGCATACCATGTAGCATGGATAACTCATTTGATTGCTTTTCCTTCCCATTTGGCATACACCCATTTGGGCGATGGATTGGTTTTGTTAAATAATGTACTATACATACATATACAGATATATAAAAATGATCAAGCCAATGCGCACCGATGTAAATTTATGGTCCATGATATTGGATGTCAACCACTATTAGCTAACATCCTTTGATTGAAGTGCGTATGCACTTTTCTAAACTAGTTGGTCACATTCAATGTCCTCATGAAGTTATATCATTGCGCACTAACCAGATCCTGACTTTATAATTTCTAGACGTCCAACCATAGCCACACATTCACAGCGGGCCCATAACCTGACATTAACAAATACCCACAACCAATACGAATGTGTGGTTGTGGGCGGATGTCCTGAACTTATAAAGTCAAAACGGCCCTAATTATAGTAGTATTATATATACAGTCTTGTTCCCATGCGGACGTCATGATATAACCTCGTGAGGATATTGAATGTGAGCCAGTAGTTTTAATAAGTGCATACACACTTGAGTCAAATCATGTAAAACTAGTGGCTTACATTCAATATCCTCGTGAAGTTATTTTAGGATGTCCCCATTTGAAAAAAGTCCTTATCGCAATATGCTAGGTAACCCAGACCCAGTATCCATTTGTTTGAGTTTTCAAGCAAATAGGTTTTGTGATGCTGTAGTTGTTTACGATGAGAAGAACAAATACAGTATTAATACGATTAGGGTTTCAATAGAAGACACAATTTGTTATAAGTTTTTTATTTATGGGAAATTATTAGTCTCCCCCCTGTAGTTTGCCGTATTCTCCAGTCTCCCCCCTATAGTTTCAAAATTCTCCAATTTCCCCCCTCCCATGCACAAATACAACCATTCTCACCATATAAAAATAGGCATGGGAGTGGGGAAATTGGAGAATTTTGAAACTAGATAGGGGAGAATGGAGAATACGGAAAATTCTAGGGGGATAATGATAATTTCCCTTTATTTATTTGTGAGCAACTAGGTTTTTTTTTTTTTTTTTTTTTACAATAAATTGAAGTTGAAGTAAAAAATTTCTAATACACGGTCGTGTATTTAAAGTAAAGTAATTCCAACAGGCAACCGTTGGCAAATCGTGTAGGCTTTTTTTTAAAAAAAAAAAATTCCGTGTCAGTGTAGGCTGTGTAGGTACTATTTTTAGATTCGTCAAAGTTGTACACGTGTATAACCTATATAAAAATTTAGGTTTGGAAATCGGTTCTCCTCTCATTTTCAATATTTTGTCCTCGTTCAATTACAAAACATCATATCGACTCTGGTGTGGACGCCGTTTCCGGATGGTCAAATACAACTTCAACTACTCCCCTATACTTAATTGTCAATTCAATCAGTATTATTAGGTTGGGCCACACCCCCATGAGCAATTTTCTTCATCATTACCCATACCCTATTCGTACTAGAACTAAATCTGTGACCTGCAAATAGGGTGGGTAGAGTACAGTCACAGGCAATTATGGTAACCTTTACAAAGTCGCTTTTTTGGGGGGGAAGGGGTTTGGGTCAATGACCAATATATAGTTGATACGACACTTATAATGGGAGCAAGTGAGACGTCAAAATCCGATGGGTTATCCCACAGATTTACTAAATCGTCCATTGTAATCTACAGCCGTCTCAACATAACGTATATCAAGGTTTGATTGTACACATCTGGTTCGATGGCAAACGAAATTAAGCATAACCATAATGTGAAGGGTTGTACAACAGACATTCTAAACCCTCATCTCCAACCCTAAAACCTGATTTGGTGCAACCGTTCGAACTATAATGGTGCAACTTGCACAGTATTTGAGATGTTGCCACATGACATTTGGGTTACAATTTGGATTGGATTTTTTTTGGTACCCAATAGCATTACCCTTTTTTTAAACATCTAGCCAATATTTTATTAAATATGGGTCAAACTGTATATAAGTCAAACTTTAGGGATGAAATAATAAACAAAAGTTAATGCCATTCATCCGGCAACCGAAGACTGTTGCGCCAGGGTTCCCTTTAGACTCTGTATGAAGCTGGAATTAAGCGCATACTATTTCCGCTTGGATGGAAACCAATTGTCGTTCTATGTTATGTTTGAAGAATGTTGTATTTTGCCTATGGGTTTGAGAAATCCACCCTGAACAATCTGACACCTTCGGACATATTCCCACTTCTACATACGAAGTGAGAATTTTTGGATTTCATCGACATTTAAACGGCTATAGTCTATAGATAATAATTAACATTATTCTGAAGCAAAATAAAGTTAAGCTACCTTGTTTTATGCGTCTGAATGGGAACATTTTTATCAACATCGACAGTTCTCGACACCTTCCTCGATTTACAAGTGAAGTTGGGGAATGGTGTTCTTCTACATGTTAAACTTAACAGGACAATTGGTGTTCAAACTAAGAACGGTGTTGAGTACATCTCAAAATTAACTGTGTCTTAGGGTTGTTCGAATAGTTTGATAACTGTAGTGAAATGTGAAAACGTACAAGTTTTTTTCTGAATTTGAACTCCAAGGCAAGTTTCCGATTATAGCTTAGAAAACCCTTCAGAAGGGACATAAGTTGTTAAGATTTTACAACTCAAAATCGTCAGATGATTACACACACAAACGAGGTATGTCTGGAAGTTTTTAACATGGGATATCTAAATCCAATTACAAAAACAACAGGCGTTTTTGAAAACATAAAACAAATGGCAACAGCAAACCTAAGTACCTTACGTCAAACGGTATTTGCAAGTCCTAAAATGGATTGTAGGAACAAAACAAACAAAACAAACATCACCTGCAAAAACATGTTTGGTGGCGCTATGGCGTTGACTCGGTGAGTGTGAACGTATTAATGCCTTGAGCCCGAAGGGCGATTCTTAAATAACGTACAGCCCTCTTGACGCCGAAGACGGTCGACGAGAGACGTCGACTTGGTATTCTTTAACCTGTAAACATCCCTCTCCAGTTCCGCGACGCGAGATTCAACAACTGTTGATCGAGAACGGGACCGTGCTTCGTTTCTTTCCACAACTTTCTTGTATTCAATTGTAACATCCAGGAGGTCTTTCAGAGAGTCGCAGCACCTGCTTACGCAGAAAATCAGTCGATCCAATATGGTGGATTCGTTCTCATCATCAGACTCCATCTCTACAGTCATAAGTAATTTATTTATTTTTTTCCAAGCTCTACAGACCGAAGTTACCTGTTAACGAAATCTGACTCTGAACATATGTTTTTATAGGGGGGCACACTGCGGCCACAGGCGCACAGCCCCACTCATCTGCGGAAACATTAACACATCCTTGTCCCATTTCCCTAAGTTTAAATTCTAGTATAATGGTCAAATAGAAATCATCTGTGTTATGTATATAACAATATCATCGATCAAGTAAACGAAATATATTTATTGGTTGTCCACATGTTGTCCATAATTTTAGATGGTATTACATGTCCATAATTGCGTTATTATGTATTTATTGTTTTTCATGTTTTAGTAAAATTATCTCATATTATTTTTTTAAATTATATAATTATATTAATATATTAATATATATCTAATTATCTATATATACAATAATGCTAAACATCCCACTTAAAATCCCACATTTTTCATCCCACTACATGTGGCATGTGAGGTGTCAGATTATAAGTGGATACACATTAATGACACCTACCCCATGTATCCACTCACAATTTAACACCTCACATGCCACATGTAGTGTTGAGTTATATATATTTCTCCAATTTTTTCACAAGCTTTATATTTAACAAAATTGGTATACTTAGTTGTAATGCTTTAAAATTTATCAAATTTGATTTATCCATATATATTAGAATGAACTTATCATATAAATCGATGTGATTTCATGAAGGTGTGGACAGAACTTGAAGTGAGGGATCCCTTAGTTGACGGTTAATCTAATACAATTGGAATTATGGATGGCAATTAAACCGATCTCATGGGACCCGCCCGAACCCAACCTGCTTGACGAGGGTTTGGGTTTGAAAATCGTACCCGTCATGAGTTCCGATTCAGGTACAGATTTGGAAAAAATTCTATACCCGAACCCGCATACCCGCGAACAATAAAATTTATATAATATTTTATTATTTCAAATATTGTAAATTTAAACCAAAATAAAAACTTTTTAATTATATACAGAATAAAACGTAAACATTTCAATATATTAAGTGTTTTTATTCTTTAAAATCATAATATTACATATATTTAAATAGGGGAAAAAAATATAGAAATAATTTCTTTAAAAAAAAACATTAATTGATGGGTTCGCGGGTTCACGGGTTCATGGGCGGGTTTGGGTGTCCTAACACCCAAACCCGAACCCGTTTATTGTCGCGGGTTCACGGGTGGGTTTGGTAGACATAAAATTTCACGGGTTTGGGTTTGGATTTTGCCAAACCTGCCCGAACGCGCCCCATTACCATTCCTAATTGGAATGCACTGTTGTGATTTGTATGGAGAATTCTACGGGCATGTAAATACATGTACATAATTCTTGAACATTGTAGATACATATAATAAAATATATGAATCCTATAGTAATTATAACTTTTTAAACCTAATACAATACAACTTCTTAGCTACCCACGAATTATGGTTACTTAATTTTGTTTGAATTTATATTAAATAATTGATTATTATTTTAAACTTATATTATTTGTAATATTTTTAGTTTGCCATACCAAACATATCACATCAATAAACCATTAAATCTCAAATTTCCAACTATGTATTAAAATAGTCCTTTTATTAATATCATTCATTTTATTTTATCTTCACTATTTTTCTGTATTTTATATGTTTAATTTATGTAGATTCATTAAATCAATAATTTACTTTAATTAGAATAATAACAAAGTCAATATCATGTCTAGTAATATTTATTAATCAATTATTCTGTATTAAATTAAAATAATATAAAGATATATTAAGGCTTGAATTGTTTCGACTATATTCGATTAAACTCAGATTTTCTACGACTAATTAAAGAATTAAGGTTCTCTATGCAATCAAATACCTACAAGTAACAAAAACGATTTTCATATTTTGAATTTTTTTAATATTTCATTTTAAAACAACTTACTTGTGTTTTCTGTTTTTTTAATTCATTTATTTAAAATTATTTATTTATTTATATACATACACATGGGGTTTTTGTGTTGCTTCAGAAAGAATGGAGATAGATAAATACAGATTTTTATTGGAGGATATAGAGGTTAATATGGTAATTAAAAATTTAGGAGAGTATTTCATATGTAATATGATATCTACTTATTTATTCAGGAGAGATAATTTATTTACTTAATAATTTAATTCAAATAAGATAAAAATAAATTATTGTAACAACATTAACCGTCTTTAGAATTTTTCTAAATTTTAATTATGGGAATGGAGATTTCATAGAAAAAAATGTGGTAGCATAAAAAATTGGATTGTCAAAAAAGCTCTCCAGATTACAAAAGAACTAATTGTCAAAATTTTCCTCGTCTAAATTATTTTATTTTTTATTTTTTATTTGTTTGATTTTTTTATAATACAACAACTACCGAGATCGGCCAGAATGGGCTCTACAAACGCAGCTCGGACTACAGCTCCCACACCGGGGAGACCGAAGCTCCCGGAATCTGGACAGAACTATAATTTTGAACTTCATTTTTGCGTGTGAAAAAACCCATCCAATACCCGTACATAAATAACATATATTAAGTTCATGTTTCCGAGTTAATTCTCCAGTTCCTACGTGGCCAATGTATTTTGTCGATACTGGCTTGCAATCTGAAATTGTTGGCTACATAATAAACCCATCTTCTTAATATTATTATTTATTTTTATATATTACATTAGTACTGTCGGGATTTTGTTACTTGATCAAACAATACATGTGCGGCCCAGATATCTACTCCCATAACAGTAGATAACTGCTTCCCAAAACCCGGGCAGAAAAACTCCCCACACCTGCTTCTAAAATGTGCATGGTGGATCATATACAGTAAACCACATATGTGGAAGAGGTGCATTGCCAGCTTTGCTAAGAGGTGATGTGCACTCTTGATCTGTCACCATTATGGTATCTTTTGAACATATCTAATCTACTGATGTTTATATTTGCCTGTAAAGATGTGTGGTATACTGGTATGCTATGTCGGACCCAGGAATTTTACACTGTTAGGGTATTTGAATAAATTACAATCGCAATTATATGATAAACGTTTGAAAAATTTAACATCATAGTAAAATAGTTTTTTTTTTAATTTTTAATTTTTGAATTTTTAATTTTTATAGATAAAATTAAATAAATAGAACACTTACTCAAATGAATTAAATAATCTTACATTGAAAAGAAAATAAAACAAGAAAAATTATTTATTATTAAATAATAACAAGAAAAATATTTAAAAATAATAATAATAACAAGAAAAACAACATAAATAATGAAAAAAATTAAAAGAATAAATTACAATCTAAATTTATAATAAGAAATTTTGTTTTGCATTATAATGAATTCAATTTTAACTATTACTAGACATGTTTTTAAATTTTTTATTCTTCAAACTATTGGTAAATTATTGATTTATTGATTCTAAATAAATTACAACTATAAAATAAAGAAAAATACTAAGGATAAAAAAAATAAAATAATCATAGTAATAGATTGACCATTTTAATTCAATAAAGTAAAATATGATATTAAAAGCTTTATTGATTGGGCATGTTAGTTATGTCAAATTAAAACTATTTGAAATAGTAAAAATTGAAAATAATAATATATAATTTCATATAAAAATAAATTGAATTAAATAAACACACAGTAATGGTAGTTAAGAAATTGACAACGACGGAATAGAGAAAATAAATCGGAAAAGATGATAAAATAAATAAGATATAAAATAAAAATTGGAAGATAAAGTTGAATGAAAAAAGGCAGATAACAAAAATTATAGAACAAAAAATGTCATTAACAACAGTACCCTTGAGATGAGACTCGATCCAAGCACCTAAGTCTAAAATTAAGATCCACCACCCGCCATATCACCAACAACTTGTTGTTATCGATTTTTAATTAATAGTATATATACAATGTAAACAAAAGAAATATTTTTTTTTTTAAATATTGAGGTAGGGCACTGCCCCACATGGTCTCCACGTGGGTCCGGCCAATGTACGTCCTTTGGGAGTGGATAGTGTAATCTTCTAGTTTAATTCTCATCGTGTCATCAGCCAGAGTATTCTCATCATGTAATGATGTTGCCACTAGCAGAAACCTGTCAACCAATCAGTTAAGTTGAAATCAGTCGATGAGGGAAAATCAATTCGGTTCCCTATTCAGACTGACCGAAGAACTGATCCTGACGTTTGTACTCGATGGATGTGCCGACCCAGTCCATCGCATTTTCATTATTACTGTCCATTGGGTGGTCACATCAAGGAACTGTTCTCACTGTTTTACAGTGGGTGCATTCAGTTTAATTAAACATTTTTTGGATTAGGATAATATTTAGTAACTTATTTAAGTTTTAATATAACAGGGGGAATTTTAGCCTACAAGGTTATCGAAAATGGTCTTACTTTAACTTCTTCTTGTTTATCGAGTATTTTTATATTCAATATACAGCATCTCCAATCCTATTATGCAATAGCATTTGGAGAAAAAAGAGTGCCACATAGGGTAAATATTAAAAAGTTAGAAAAACACTCCGAAGCTGTTATCTAAGTTCAATATGGAGATGATGTGGCCAAAACAAAAGTTATATGGAGTTGTTGACTAGGATTTCTAACTCTTTCCACCAACAAGAATAAAGCTTTCAACTCTTTCCACCAACAAGAGTGTAATAATTGTTTTATTATGATTGGACATCAAATGGATGTATATTTGACTTTAGATAATTGCTTTGGAGGTGTGAATCTGCATTTCTTTAAAAAAAATTAAAAAGTGGTTGTAAATAGGTCGTTGCTTTTCATTTTCAGAAAGAGCTGAACAATAAACTGGTGGCTTTCCCTAGTGTACCGCCCGTTCAGTTTACGATATATTTAATAAATGTTTATTTAAGATAAGTTTAATGGTTCAATTAAGATTTAAGGCACAATGGTTCATTTAAAATGTCAAGGTATTGGAAAGGTTACAATGGTTCATTCTTCAATGAAATTAATGTAAGAGGTGACTCTTCAGTTTTCACTGATATGGGTGATATTCTTCCACTATAAATATGTCAATTGCTGAGTTATATTTTAGTCAGAAATCTCTTTGAAAAGCTTACAAGTGGAAATGGAAGCAACGGCATGAGCCTTCACAGGATGAATGCCATTTCAGAAGTGATGCGTGAAAGGATTTGCAAAGGCTGAGGAGACCATCGCCAAGGAGCGTGAAAATGCAAAACGGTACGTGATGATTTACTCTTCTGATGGGAAATATCATAATCTGAAGCTGAAATCATCAACTTACATGTGAGCGATTGAAGCAAGGGAAACGAACTAATGGCCTCTACCAACTTGTTGAAAAAATGCAGAAGAAGTTGATGGACTTCAACATTCCACCATCACCTGAATTCAATGTTTTTTTTAATGTTTTTCACATGCTGTACCCCCCGTCTATTATAATTAAAAGTTATCGGTTCGTCATTATATTCCTTCATTACTCATACCAGTAAACAGAACAAATAATGGTCCTTCATTACTCTACAAGCAGCACAGAACAAAAAAATGCTCCTTCATTACTCATACCAGCAAAACAGAACAGAACAAACA